>JBAMAW010001311.1:0-23498 GCA_037043295.1 Amiota minor
AGATTTTTTGGGTTCAGTTGAGTCCTTATAATAGATTCAGTTTCACTTGAGCTTGTTTTTTAAGTGCCCCCGACATGATCATGCATTTAGTATCAACCATTTCCTATACGTGTGATCATCATGCTGCATCGAAGTAACTACAGTTGTACAGAAGCAACTGGAAAACAGGATAGTGTTCTCATATGTACTAATAATTATAGGGGTAATAACCAATATCGCGGAAACAATTGATACCGTGGTAATGGAAATTACAGAGGAAATAATTATGGAAATAACTACCGAGGAACCGGCAGAGGAAGAGGACGAGTAGGTAGAAATTGTAGAGGAAACAACAATAATAACCATAATAACGGTTACCACGGCGACAACAATCAGACCAGGAACAATAGAAATTTCGAGTAAACAATGAGATGAATGGTAGAAGCCTTACCTTGTTGATAGATACTGGTGCAGATATCTTAATATTAAAATATAACTCACATAATTATGAGGATATACCTAGATTATAGTGTAATAACACAAATCAGTGGAATTGGCGAAGGTTCAATTAATTACAATGGATTAGAATTGAATTCACAATAGGAAAATATACAAATCCTCATAATTTTTACCCAGTTAATTCAAATTTTCCCATACCAAGTGATGGCATAACAGGTATGGACTTCATTCAAAAATTTAATTGTCAACTAGACTTCCCAAAAAAATCAAGATCTGTCCATACTCAGACCAAATAACTTAGATTTTCCAATAAATATTCCTATAATACATACGTTAGATAATAATGTAACTCTGTTGCCATCACGTTGCGAAGTCGTCCGACAGATTAAAATAAACACAATGGAAGATCAAATTATAATTCCATGTCAAGAAATCGAAAATGGAATATTTATTGGAAGTACAATTTCCAACTCCAAAAACACATTTGTCCGAATACTGTCAACTTAAATCAAATCAAATTTGAGTGTTTAAAAAATTATGATGATATCATAGGCAGTACAGATAAAACCAGAGATATGGAAATATTATCCGATTCAGTATAAAGATATACTAACTGAGTTATGCGCCCAGTATACTGACATATTTGGATTAGAATCTGAACCAATATCAACAAATAATTCTTACATGCTAAAATTAAGATTAAAAGATGACGAACCAATTCATATAAAGATCTATAGAACTCCTCAAAGTCAGCAAAGCGAGACAGTTAAACAAGTAGACCAATTAATAAAAGTTAATATTGTCGAACCGTCGGTATTAGAATATAATAGCCCATTATTATTAGTTCCGAAAAAATCATTTCCAAATTCTGATAAGAAACGGTGGCGTCTAGAAATAGATTATCGCCAGATTAATAAAAAACTATTAGCGGATAAATTCCCTCTTCCAATAATAGAGGATATTCTTGATCAATCAGGCCGAGCAAAATACTTCTCGTGTTTATATCTAATGTCTGGGTTTCACCAAATAGAACTTGAAGAAAATTCAAGAAATAGAACCTCTTTTTCAAAGAGCAATGGCCCTTATCGTTTCACCCGATTACCATATAGCTTAAAAAAAGCGCCAAACTCTTTCCAAAGAATGATGACAATTGCATTTTCTGGTCATGAACCATCTCAGGCATTCTTTTATATGGATGACCTAATTGTCATCGGTTGTTCGGAAAAAACATATGATTAAAAACCTTACCAATGTTTTTGATTTGTGTGTTCATTCTTCATGCACGAAGTGACCTTCCTAGGTCAAAAATGTACTGATAAAGGTATTTTGCCAGATGACAAGAAATATTATGTCATTGAAAAATACCCAGTCTCTACGGACGCAGATAGCGCTAGACGCATTTGTATTTTTAATAGGCGTTTCATTCAAAATTTTGCAGAATATTCCCGTCACATAACAAGATTATGTAAAAAGAAAATTAAATTTGAATGGACATCTAACTGTCAGAAAGCGTTAGAACATTTAAAAACTCAATTGATGAAACCAACATTGTTCATTAATTTCAGCAAAGAATTTTGCATAATTCCAGATGCAAGTAAAAAACATGTGGAGCAGTTTCAACGCAAAACTATGATGGAATACATGTACCATGTTCTTTTACGAAAGGTGAAAGTAATAAAAACATCACTGGCTCGTTGGCCCAGAGGTTAGTGTGCTGGGCTGACACCCCAACAGTCGATTCCCTCTCAAGATAAGTGTGGCCCTGCACATTTCTAATTTCCTCCTTTCAATGTTAACTTTCCCCTGAGCTGAAGGCCTCTACCGCTATTGCTCATATTTAATACTAGGTTATAATTTGTACTGTAATTATAATCTTAGATGTAATAAATAAATAAATAAAATAATAAAAACATCACAGAACAAGAATTAACAGCCTGTATGGGCAATAAATCATTTTCTACCATATATATATGGTATACACTTCACTGTCAAAACAGACCATCACATATCTATTCTCGATGGTAAGCCCTAGTTCCAAATTAACTCGCATGAGACTTGATTTAGAGGCATGCGAATTTACAGTAGAGTATCTTAAGGGAAAAGACAACCATAGTAGTGGATGCGTTATCTAGAATAACCATCCAAGAACTTAAAAACATCGAGTCAGAATATATTAAAAGTCACTACAAGAAACCAAAGTAGACAGAAAAAATCCTGCGCTGGAAAAGAACAAGAAAAATTGCCAAGGCAAAATCTTGATAATGCTTCTTAGCCCAACGTATATGAAATCATTAAGAATTATGACGTACGAAATGTAGTGACCTTGCGAATAACACCTCATGAAATGTTTAATTAAACATGGAAGGAAAGTTATAACAAGAATGGAGATTAGCGACCTTTATACTAATGGAATTTTTGATTTAGGTCAGTTCTTCCAAAGGCTTGAAACAGAAACCGGTATAGTATCAGCCAACTCAAAACGGCACCGAGCGAAAAAATCTTTGAAGAAATTTCAATAGATTATTTTAAAAATATGGGCAATAAAAATATAAAGAAATTAAGAGTAGCGCTACTCAAGCCGGTGACCATAGAAGAAAAAGGAAAAGAACCAATTCCATGACGATCCAATACAAGAAGGTCATATAGCCATTTCGAAAACGCTAGCGAAAGTCAAAAGACATTACTACTGGAAAATATGACACATCATATAAAGAAATACGTACATAATTGTCCTAAATGCCAAGTATCGAAAACAACAGAACATATTAAAATGCCTTTAACAATTACTGACACACCAATAAGTGTTTTCGCTAAAGTTTCAATCGACACAATTGGTCCAAAGTCAGAGAATGGCAATGAATATGCAGTCACAATTATATGTGACTTGTCAAAATATCTTATTGCCATACCCATAGCAAATAAAAGGGCAAATACTGTTGCTAAGGCTATATTCGAATACTTTGTTCTAGAGTACGGTCCAATGAAGACGTAGTTATAAGTATAACTATATACATATATATATAATAAGAAGACAATAAAAACAAAGCAAAAAAATTTCATAAAGACAGGTTAAAAATTTTCAATACATAAAACTCTAAAGCAATAAAGCTTGATCAACCTTATTCTTAAACAGTTAAAAATTTTAATAAATGAAAATTCAATGTTGTTCCCCAAAAACTTTTTCAAAATTTAAAAAAAACACAAACAATATCAAATTTTAAATAAATAAATTTTTTTAGTAACAACCCAATTGTACAACAAAATATAATATACATTAAAAGTATAACTAAATATAATGGTAATCAGAATCTCTTTGCGATCGGTTGTGTTTTCAAAAGGCGCCAGGCTACAACTGTTATAAACTAAAGCTTCCAAATAATTCACCGTTTTAAAAACAGAAAGTGTTAACTACCGTTTCTGACAAACAAAACAAAAAGAATTAACAACAGCAGCAGCTACAGAACTTAAGCTAATCAACCAACATGAATAAACCGCCAGACGTGAACAAGTTGTTTTCAACAACAACAATCAAAAGAAGCTTCTCTGCAGGCAAATATATTGTCATAAGCAGAACAGATAATAAAAGCTTCGAAAATACATCACCTTTTCTAATAAAAAAAGTCATCGACTACACGTGCGTAGGTGAGGTTGATATATGTAAAAAAACGAGAGCAGGTACTCTCCTCGTTAAAACTAAAACTGACGCTCAAGCTATAAAACTTCTAAAACTAAATAAAATTGGAGAAATCACAGTAACTGCTACAGAGCACAAATCTCTCAATTATACTAAGGGCGTTATATACTCTAACGACCTTAGAAATATACCAGAGATGGAAATAAAAGAAGAACTGAAAACACAAAAAGTGACAGATATCTACAAAATCAAGAAGAAACAAGATAACTCTTTAATAGAAACTGGACTCAACATTATTACCTTTGCTTCTCACACTTTACCGGAAAAATTAAGGATTGGTTACGAAATGGTACGCGTACGACCGTATATCCCTCTCCCACTAAGATGTAAGAACTGCCTACGTTTTGGACACCCCACTTCTATCTGTAAAAGCAATAAAACATGTCCCAATTGCTCAGAGGAATACCACACAAGTGAGAACGAAACTTGCTCTAAGGTAAAGTCATGCATTAACTACAAACATAATCCGGAAGTTGAAAATAATCACACTCCAGTCGATAAGAAGTGCCCAGTATTTATTAAACAACAGGAGTTAACAGCTATTAAAATCAAAGAAAACGTAGACCACAAATCCGCACTCAACATTTACAACATCCGCAACCTACAACGCAATGCACAATTCTCCACAGTAGTAGCCAACAACAATAACAACAATACTCAAAACGCAACTGTCACCTCTAATAACATCTCCATAGCAACGACGACAACCTCCTCCAAACCTTCAACATCAGCTGTACACCGTGATTCACCATCCATTCATCTAGACTCAAGGACTCCAACAGCATACATCGACCTAATGGACGTAGATGGGGATTCCTCCCCCATTGAAGGTGACAAAAGATTTAAATCCAAGCTTACGTCTAATCACAAACTTAAAGTAACTCAACAACCTATTAACAAAAATAATATAAATAATAAGAACAAGCAAAAAAAAAAAGACCTAAATTGGATCCATCCCTTAGCGACAGTTAAGACCTAATCTAGTTGTTTTTTCTTACCCATTGAATGCCTGTGGGGTCGGCGGTCCTCGGGAAGACGCACAAGTTTTATTGGCTTCTTTTGCGGCTCCTCGAGGACCGTCGTCCTCACAGGCATCTTCCTTAACACCTGGAGCTCCTTTCTGTTGATCTTATGACTAACAGAAGGGGTTCCACATCTCACTTTTATCACAACTGGCTATAAGCCAAGGTTTTCTAAAATAATTTCTAACATAAGAATTTTAACTACTTGTTTAAGTATTTTACAGTGGAATATTAATGGTTATCTAAACAATTATAGCCAGTTGCAGATACTAATTAAACACCATAACCCAAAATAATCTCTTTACAAGAAACCCATCTACATTCCCTCAAAAATGTACCTATCCCAATAAACTATATCATGCACCATCAAAACTCCTCTAACAATTCATATGGCGGTGTCGCCCTATTAATTCACAATTCAATTCACCACAATACAATACCACTTAATAATGACTTTGAAGCATCTGCTGCTGCTCTTTCCCACCTCTACACCAAATCACATTGCCAAACCTACATTTAACTTAAAATCAGCCGACTGGACCCTTTTCCAAGAATTACTGAAACAATCAAACTCCACTTCCCAACCAATCAATAATATCAACAGAGAAGCGGCACTAATTAAGAAAAGTCTAATCCGTGGCGCACATTTTTCCATACCCCAAAACACCACGTACGCAATGACTTTCACAGTTCCCTGGTGGAACAAAGAGCTATCATCTCTGAAGAAAATTATAAACAATTACTGGTCATTACTGAAAAGACACATGAATACTGTTAATATGATACAATTTAAAAAAGCTAACGCTAAATACAGAAGGGCAATTAAAATTGCCAAAAGACAATCTATTACTGACTTCACTTCAGATATATCTCCTAACTCCAACTCATCCAAAATATGGTCCAACATCAAAAGATTTTGTGGTCCCCACAAAAAATATCCACAGTATCCTCGACTCCGATACCAATACACTCACAACAGTCCCAAATATTATAGTCAACTGCTTTGCGGACCAGTGGTCCAAAGAAGCTGATGATTCCAACTTCTCTCCTCTATTTCGGCTCAACAAGCACAATGCTATTACACTTTCTTCTAACTACACTCCGACCAAAACAGCTAACGAAATAGAAAAAGATATTTCCTTTGTGGAACTCCTATCATCACTAAACTCACTTAAAGGGACCACACCAGGTCCTGACCGCATCTCATACTCCATGATCCAAAACTCACCCCATGTCTTTAAAATCCGTATCCTCAAACACTTCAATAACATCCTCAATAACTATATCCCCCAATCCTATAAAACTAGCCCAGTCATACCTATACTCAAACCTAATAAGATCAAAACTGAAATCAAATCATACAGACCAATATCATTAACCCCTTGCTAAGGTCTAAAATAATGGTTGTGGTGGTTCGTTTTAACAAACAAACTCATTCACAACAACCAGTATGGTTTTAAGAGAGGCAAATCTGTTCTAGATAATCTACTTTATATAGATCTCCTAGCAACACGAGCTATCTCATCCAAGCGTCTCTTGTCCATAATTTCTCTTGACTTCTCCAAGGCCTTCGACAAGATTGGCATACACCATTGTAAACCAACTACAGAATGGAAATTAGGGCCCAAAATAATCGCCTATGTTAAAAATTTTATGTTAAACAGGAAAATTATTGTAAAAACAGGTAAAACTCTATCCCCTTAATAATGGCATACCACAAGGTTCACCAATTTCTGTAATCCTCTTCCTCATATCCTACAACGCCCTTACAAAAACTTTAGCACTCCACAAGGAAATAAAATTTTGCGCATATGCAGATGATTTCCACCTCCTACTCGATCTCAAAAGGCAAAAAAGTCCGCAAACAGACCTATCTCAACTATTTCAAAGTAACCAAGACTGGTGCAACTACTCAGGTGCCGTTCTTTCTACAGATAAAACAAATCATCTTCATATCTGCCGCAAATTTAACTGCTACCACAATATACGCATCGACAACCTTATCATCCCATCTGTAAAATCTTTAAAATTTTAGGCCTTACTCTTAACAGCAAATATAGATGGAACACTCACATCGCTAACTTAGCAGTTGAACTAACAAAACCACTTAATATTATCAAGCACCTCTCCAGCCAAGAATACAACTAAACATCTCAACTCTAATTCAAGTAGAGAAAGCTATCCTTATTTCAAAAATAGACTACTGTCTCCCAATTTTTGGACATGCCCTAAATCGTATCTTAACAAACTTAAATCTATTCAAAACGCAGCAATTAGAACCGCTCTAGGTGCTTTTCGGACCACACCCATTTTCAACATGATCTTAGAATCTAATATTTACTCAATAGAAAATAGATGTAACGTCCTGACAGGCAAACTTTCTAAAATACTAATCCTATCCTCCAACACAGCTCTGTACAACCGTATTAAAACTCCAAAAATAAAACCAAAATACCTAAGCACAGTGGATAGAGCGATAAATATCTGCAAACAACTTGATCTTCTCTTCTCTCCCATCAAAACCATCAACAGCAAAAAATACAACTTGCAAAACATTTATGACTGATAAATTTATCTCTTACTGCTTTTAATAAAAACAACACTCCTTCACTAGTCTTTCAACAACACTTCCTTTCCCTCAAAAATGAACATTCTAAATACAACATTATATACACTGACGGCTCCAAATCATCCGAAATTATAGGCTTTGGCATCTCTACTGAAACAAACCCAATGACATCGGGTCTCCTACCCACTATTCAACAGAATTTGCAGCTGAAATCATTGCAATCCATGAAGCTATAAACATTTGTATACGTAAGCCAAGTAGACATGCTATTTGTTCTTACTCACTTTCTGCTTTATCCGCTATAGCCAATTTTAATAACCACAACTACTACGCCTCAACAATAAGATCCCTACTTAATACAAAATTCCCCAAAATAAAAGTCATCTGGGTTCCCAGCCACACCAACATCATAGGCAATGAAAAGGCAGATTCAACAGCAAAGCTCGCTACTAAGTTACCACTTATATACACACCCAACTACAACATAAGCGACATTTTAATCTCTAAAAAACACATAAATCTTGAACACATCGCCATGCTACAACACACCTCCAGCTGGTATAAGCTAATACACTCTCTAAATACCACTTCCACCACACTTTATAATTCCCCAACTTTTAAACTTTTATCTAGACTTGATCAGATAAAGTCTACTAGAATCCGACTTGGTCACACAAACCTAACAAACATGATCAGTTCGATTAGACGAATTGATTAAGCCATGTCCGTCTGTCCGTCTGAATGTATGCAAACTAGTACCTCAGTTTTTGAGCAAGAAAGCGGAAATTTTGCACGAACCTTTCCTTTTACCATACGCAGTACATTTTTCGGAACCACCCGAATCGGACCACTAGGGGGGGTACCTCCCATACAAACCTCCCATTTGAATTCAGGTTCTTTATTAGAAAAAACTTTTTTGTTTTTTGTCCTATCGAACTGAAACTTAGATACTATCAGTTTCCAAGACAGGCCCAGGACATTTGGCAGAACCACCCGAATCGGACCACTAGGGGGGGTACCTCCCATACAAACCTCCCATTTGAATTCAGGTTCTTTATTAGAAAAAACTTTTTTGTTTTTTGTCCTATCGAACTGAAACTTAGATACTATCAGTTTCCAAGATAGGCCCAGGACATTTGTCAAAACCAGCCCAATCGGACCCCTAGGGGGTACCTCCCATACAAACCACCCATTTGAATACTACAATGAAAAATTCAGTGCGTCCCGTGAAGAGTATTTCAACTTCGTCATAGTCGAAAATAACCTTCTTTCTAGTTTTAAAAAGGGAGGTGTAGTGCGCCCATGCAATTATTTGTGTGTATCAATATGTAATACTTTGTTGAATATACTATAAACATAATACATAAACTGTTTATATCACCGCACATTCCAATCACACGGAAACATGATCAGCCACATCAGTCATTGTCTGACATAATACATAAACTGTTTGTCAGCGCATATTCCAATCCCACGGAAACATGATCAGCATGTACACATACATTCATATACATATTGCATAAACACAACTATTATTCTTAGCTTAAGAAAACTGATGACAATTGAAAAAAGAACAGTCTTATGACAGACAACATACCGAGCTGCTAACTTGAAAATCTTTAAATGATGCTGTCAGTCAGTGCATTCAGCATTTCACAGACTCGATTGGAAAAGACAAAAATAAAAGATAAATAATTAAGTTAAGCCTCCAGTTTGTTTTTTATAAATAGCGGAGATGTTCGATTCCGCTAGCACCTGTGATGTCTCCAAAATAAAGTTACGTAATAGTACGGTCGCCGTGTTCAAGAAGCCTTTAATTGGCATAGAGCGGAAAACAAAATCAAAGATTCTGAAGGAAGAAAAGTACATAGAGGAATTATCAAAGATTATACAGCGTGATTTCTTCCCTGATCTGGAAAAGTTTCGTTCACAAAATGATTACTTAAAAGCTGAGGCTAATAAAGATTATGTTGCTATGGCGGCAATAAGAGCTAAATACACTGGGCGTACACCAAAATCGAATCGTACAGCTTATGGTAACAATTGACTAAACTATTGAAACGAAACTGCAATTGATTAAATTTCTAAAACTTCAGATATGTCACCTACCACTTTTGAGACTCCAGTTAATACAGTAAATAACACACCGCGACCTAATGAAACATTGTTGGATACAAGCGCATCAACCACTTCAAAATCATCTGGCAAGAATAAGGCTGAGGGTGGCTCGATAGGCATATTAACAAAACTCTCACTGGATGTATTTCTTCAACATTATACTAGCGAAGATAATACTACCAGAAATGCTAAAACGTTCCCATCCTAAAGAAATATTTGAAAATACAGTTTCCTATTCCAGCTTCAAACAAGCAACATCCGGAGATTCAGAGTCAAACATTAATGGTTACGGATTTCTGGGTTCACCATTGCCCGGTGTACCCAATTCACCCCTTATGACGTGGGGTGAAATTGAGGGTAATTCGTTTAGATTGTAGCGATACGCCATTACGTTTGCATGATGGTTCCTCATTTAAGATCTGTGAAAATTCTCGCCGTGAGAATATTGCAATTGCCCTGGCTGATAAAGTTGGCGTAAAGATTCGTGCGCAAAAGCAACTAGCTTTGAATACTGCACGTAAAAATATTGGTTCGCCATTTATAAGCTCAAACATGGAGCGATTAGCAAGTATGTCACCAGCTGCTCAACGTTTGGCAACAGTTAAATTCTCTTTGCGCAGTTCAACGTCCGGTACTGCTATGTTTACACCTTCACCACAGACAAGTTTGCAGATGCGCAGAAATCGAATGATGGCTAAAAACTCAGGGATCACCACTAACAGCATCATAACTGCTAGTAAAGTTACACGCGATAATGGTGATAGTAATACAAGCTCCATAGCATCGGTCAGAATACGCACACCAAAAATATGTAATGATGGTGATACACTTTACAAACAAAATCTAGATATCGGGTCGCTTATAGGCCAAAGGCCACAGCACCTATTGCCACATACCCCGTTGTAACTTTAAGCTAGCTTTAAGCATACAAGATAAATAAATAATATCACTTACATATACGAGTATATGAATAAAGAATATACCATCATTTAAAAATTAAATTTCTATCACCCTGAGCTGTGAAATCTCTGGCTACTGGATTGACGATTATCGATCCTATTATTGCTCATGCGTCAGATGAAAGTTATACACTTCTTACGTGTTCGTGAATCAGATTATTACAGATTGTCAAATTTAACACATACTGTTGTGTTTCACCGCGGAGTACTTCGTTGAAAGTGCTTTCTTATCGTTTTCGCACACTGCCAATAAAAATAAAGCGAACTGATTACCTTGTGATGCATGAAAATGGAGATTTTTTAAATTTAATTCGATGTCTAAATAGTCTATATAATATATAGAGTGTAAAGACTTTCTTAATATCCATATGATTAGATTTGTCCCTATGTCAAGTCACAGCTCAATAGTAGAATTGGCAATCAATGTGGGCTTTACCATGCTTCCCAAAAATTTGCAAATTATCATTTGGAAAATGTACCTAAAAGTAGGAGTAGAGCAGAAAAAATTTGCCCAAAGCATATAGCCGCCCGACACGCACGAGAATTAATGTGCATACCAAGAGATGCAAATAGGAATGAATATGGCTTTAATAAAAAGGTGATCTAAATTCATTGATTTGATTCAGTTTGCTTACGTAGTACTTGAACTAAGGGGGCGTTCACGAACACAACTCGAACACCGTGTTTTGATAATAGGAACAACAGGCAAGGTAACGAAATCTCGTGGTTGTTGCTGTAATCAAAAATTGTGTTCATGTTGTGTACTGCTTATGCCCAGCTGAGCCCAATAAACGCTCCCAATTTTTGCTATTTCAGCGTAGGGTTGCACTGTACAATATGCATCTCTGATAACCACTTTTAGATGATTACCGAAGAATTTTCTTTTTATTGTTGCGCGCCAATATAAAGCAGCTGATGATGGTTTTAAGTAAATTTGAAATTGTAAATTTTTTGTTGAAATTTTAATAAAAACACGTAGCAAGAATGAATTGTTCTAAATCATGAATTTCTCACAGTGTGTAATTATTTTTAACATTTTATTAAAATCTTCATCAGCTGTTCAGCGCAAAAACAAAGAGATAGACAGATAAAAATCACTCCGCAGCCGCAGCCCTATGTATGCAAATAGTTCGTGCTGTTTTCTTTTAACGTAAAAACATGTTTAAAAAACCGACCAAGTGGGAGTCAGACTCGCACACGGAGGGTTCCGTATCAAATGGGGTGTTCTTATGGGAGGTGCCCCCCTAGTGATCCTATTTGGCTGATTCCAAGAAACGTACAGCGTATAGTGTCTTAATTTAAGTTGGATACTGCACAGAACAAAAACTGTTTTTATAAGAACCTGAAGTTTAATAGTGGGTTAATATGGTTGATTCGAAAAATGTAATGCGGCTTTATTAAAAACTAATACAAGTAGTTTCTAAATTTCAGTTCAATAGCGCAAAAAGCAAAAGTTTTTCTAATAAGAACATAAATTTTAATGGGGGATTTGTATGGGAGGGACCTGGTGGTTTAATTTCACTGATTCCAATATATGTAATTCATTGATAATTTGGTTGAAATTGATGAACAAATTATGAAAATGCTGTTCTTTTCAGAACGCCTTGACCGATTTGTCAGTTTTTTTTTCGTTTTGTTCGTGACAGGCCAAATTAAAAATGCGAAATCTAAATCAGTCAAAATTGTGCAACGGAACAAGACTCGCTGTTAAAAAAGTTATACAATATTTGATTAAAGCTACTATAATCTTAGAAAAGTCCAAAGGCGAGGATGTGCTTATTCCAAGAATACCACTAATGGCTTTTGACTTTAAGCGTGTCCAGTTTCCGGTGCGCCTTGCATTCGCAATGGCAATTAATAAATTTCAAGGTCAATCGTTAGAAGTGTGTGGAATAAACCTAGAATTGCCATTTTTCGCACGGACAGTTGTACATAGCTTGTTCGAGAGTCGGAAAGCCATCGGCGCTATTTGTTTTTTCTCCGGATGGAAAAACTAAAAATATTGTACACTATAAGGCATTACAATAGAGTCACTAACTATTTTGTACGCTGCAATACTTTAGTTATATATTTTCATTGTAATATAATCTACTAGCAACCCGCCCTGCTTTGCACGGGTCAATTTAAAAAATATAAGTATATATAAGTATTGTAAGCAAGAAATTTCTTTAATTCAGTTTTTTACAATATTTTGTTTACAATATGTCTTTGTATACAATGTTTACAGCTATCTCGTCATTACTCAATACGAACAGATTTTGTCTTGAAGGGACGCGCAAAAGAGCTACATATAACTGCCCATGGGAAAAACACTCAATGCTCAGGTCTAATCCCACAACGTTGAATGTTTGTTCCGTATTCTCCCCGACAGAGCATCAAAGGATACTATAAGATGTCGTAAGATCGGTGCAACTAGGATATTCTGTTCAACGGCCGATATGTTCTCTAGCAGGCACTTTATTTATTTATTTATTTTATTTATTAGAACTAAGATTATAATTACAAATTATAACCTAGTATTTAATATGAGCAATAGCGACAGAGGCCTTCAGCTCAGGGGAAAATTAAGAAGGAAAGGAGAAATTTAGAAAAGTGCAGGACCAGACTTGCATTCAGTGGGAATCGAACCCGCGACTCTTGGGATGTCAGCCAGCGCACTAACCTCTGGACCAACGAGCCAGTCTGCAGGCACTGCAGTTTTGAAATACTGTATGTAGCAGTTATGGGAATGTTACAAATCTTGTAAAAGTCTTACCAAACTTTGATCCATTGGTTGCGCGACACTGTTGTTGTAATTTGTATCGTTGCAAACCAATATAACATTTTCGCAAATATTTGTAGTTGCAAAAATGTAGGTATATGTGTAGTGACTGAAAATTAATAAAATATTTTTATTATTGAATCAATTATTTATGTACATGCAAGCCTTTCTAAGAAAATTCTTTAATTAACAGTGAAAACCGTATCAAAATACTACTTTATACTATGTAAAGAAGATACGAGGTGTGACAATTAAGTAACGGGACTGGTCTGTAAAACATACTTTATTGAAAACTTATTACAAATAACAAATAATCTCCTTCAACATACTCCCCTTCCCTATCTATACACCGCTGCATGCGAGTTTTCCACTGGTTAAAGCAGTGCTGAAAGTCACTAAGTGTTAGACTCCTTAGCAGGTCTGCCGTTTTTGCTTTTACCTCTTCAACCACTCAAAACGTGTTCCCTTCAACGAACTTTTGATTTTGGGGAACAGGTAGAAGTCGCAGGGAGCGAGATCTGGTGAATACGGTGGGTGTTCGAGCACGGTAATTGATTTTTTCGCTAAGAACTGCTTCACAGAGAGTGCATTGTGCGCCATTTTGGCACACACTTTTGTCATTTTCAGATCTTCATGTAAAATTTTTCTCACTGTCTCTCTGTCTACATTCGACATGTCTGATATGATCCGAAGACTCAAACGCCTGTTTTCCGAACAATTTCATTAATTTTTTGAACGTTTTCTGCAATTCTTGATGTCACAGGGCGTCAGTCCGTTCCTCATCATCAACTTCTTCCCGGCCCTCAGAAAATCGTTTGTGCCATTCGAAAATTCTAGTACGTGACATGCAGTCATCACCAAACACATTTTTTAGCAATTGAAAACACTCACTTGGAGGTTTTTTTAATTTTACGAGAAATTTTAAATTAATTCGCTGCTCAATTTTAAACTAATCATTTTTCCGGCACTTCTATTACACAACACTTTACTCAAACTAGGTTTAAAAGCAAACTAGACTAGACAGAGAGGCGGGATCAAGTGGATTCTGCGCAGTAGGAATCAAGGTCACTCACCATCCATCCCCACTAATAAAGCTAAAGACAGACGACTGTGGTATACTCAGTCCCGTTACTTAATTGTCACACCTCGTATATGCTATATATTTTTAATTCGATTTGAATATCTGCCACATAAACAAACCTGATATAGTATTCAAGTATTTATATTTGTAGCAGGAAAGTGCATACTTAAATTGTTTCACTCTCATTTTATTTAATTCGATTTTCCGATTTATTAATTTTTATTTATTTCTTATTAAACTTTCATAAGTTTATATTAACCTAAAATGAGATTTGTTGTATTGCTACTTATTTGTTGTAGTTACAAAGCGTTTATAAAAATATAAAAACTAAAACAAAAACAAAATTTTAAATTTAAAAATCACGTTTTCGCCAATCGTTTGTGATCGGTCCTTTATCTAAACAGTACCCAAGCCACGCGTTGCTTAATTTCTGTTCGACACGAAAAACGTTAACCAAAAGTGCCTATGACGATTTCAAATGTCACCATACCGAAACCAAAAATGTTTCACATCAAAAACTATAAAATTTTTTTTTTATTTGTGTAGAGAATTGATAAAAAAAAAATTTATTTCAATATGACTTGTAATATATAATAACTAGCCTTAACCGGCGTGCGTTGCTACGTCCCCTGTGCGTGCCCAGTTATTAAAAAAAAAAGAAATGGGCCAAGTGCAAGTGAGACTCGTACACGGAGGGGTTTGTATGGGAGGTACTCTTCCTAGTGGTCCGATTTGACTGATTCCAACAAATTTACCGCACCTATGTTAAAAACTTATAGTGTCTAAATTTCAGTTCGATAGAACAAAAAACAGAAAATTTTTTACAATAAGAACCTGAATATTAATGGGGCTTTGTATGGTCCGATCAAACTGAAATTTCGAAAATATAAGTTTCTGATGTATACCCACCAACCAACCAAATTTCAAGATAGTGGGATTACTGGATCGTATAGCTGCCATACAAACCAAAATGTTTCTTGTATTGGGACCCCTTTAAGTTTTCGAAAATATTTTAGTTTTAGTATTTGTTGCTGATGCCCGGATAGAACTACACATTCTCTGAAAATTTCAACCCTCTAGCTATTGCGGTTTTTAGGACATGACCCGAGGACGGACAGACGGACGGACGAAAAAGAAACCTATCCTATCCTATGTCCGTCTCCTGGTTCTAAGCTACCTTCCCACCAATTTTCAGCCAAATCGGTTCAGCCATTCTTGAGTTATAAATAGTGTAACTAACACGACTTTCTTTTATATATATAGATTAATTTCTATAACAAATTTTCATATATAGTAACGTGCATAACTGAGCAAATGTTTACAAATTTAACTTTAAGGCGCTGTAAAAATATTAATACCCAATCAAATTCTACAAAAGTAGTTTTATTTTATTCTTTGTTTAATTCTTAAACGAAATAGCTTCGAAAATAACTTAAGAGACTAATTTAACAAAGAGAACAATTTAAAAACTTGAGAGAACTGCTATGTGCTCAGTTATGCACGTTTCGCACTTATGAAGCTTAAAGCGCCGTTAGATTAAACAAATTCAAAAATATTAACTGTTATTTGTTTTTATGTTGTGTCTGATCTACGTTTGCTTTTTACTTTTGGTTTTAATTATAACAAAGTGTTTGAAGTTAGGGCATTGCTTATTAATTGCTTATTATGAGGAAAATAAATATTGATTTAGAAAATAGTATCGTAGTATTAACTGAAAGTGGAAATTCCACAAGATTAATAACCAAACAATTGAATATAAGCCAACGCACTGTAGTTAATGTGCAAAAGCGACGAAGTGTGGTACGTACGCCAAATGTTGTACACCAAAGCAGGCTGCTGAAGAGTGAAATAAGACAGTCAGTGAATGGACCGCACGCAGATCTTTATATCGAATCGGTTTGGTATCAGGTATCAAAAAGAAAAAAACCAGCATTATCGACCAAATAAATTAAAGAACATCTCGCATTCAGCAAAAGTAACCGAAATTGGAGTAATGAAGATTGGAAGCGTGTGATTTGGTCGGACGAAGTGAAGATTAATCGCTTGCAGACCGATGGAATAAGCTATTGTATTACTGGCGTCGACCTAATGACAGCCTCCAAAAACAACATGTGAGGCAAGCTCTCAAACATGGAAGTGGCGGTTTTATGATGTGGGGTTGCTTTACATGGTGGCATATTGGTTTACTTGTGAAAATATTTGCTATCATGAAAAAGGAAGACTACCTGAATATTTTGCAGACGAATTTGCCAGATTTTGTTGACTTGAGCGCGTACCCAGTAGAGGAACTCGTTTTCCAACAAAACGGGGATCCCAAACACACCGCCAATATCGTCAAGGAATGGCTGTCCTAGCAAAATTTTCAGATAATGACGTGGCCTGCACAATCTCCCGACCTCAATCCAATTGAGAATTTGTGGGCAATAATGAAGAGGTGGCTGGGAAAGTATAAAAGGGCTCCTGAGAACATGGAAGAGTTGTGGCATCGTACACAACATGAATGGCAACAAATTCCTCACACTTTTATTGAGCATTTCGTATTAAAAGTGTAATTAAAAATAAAGGACTGTAGACTAAATACTAAAGCGGCGCATTAAGCTTCATAAGTGCGAAACGTGCATAACTGAGCACGTAGCAAATCTCTTAAGTTTTTAAATTTTTCTCTTTGTTAAATTAGTCTCTTAAATTATTTTCTAAGTTATTTCGTAACTTTTGCTCAGTTAAGCACGTTACTGTATATACACACAGCGTCAAAAGAAAGTGAACACATGAGATTTTTGCATTAAAAGTTTTATAATTATATTAATGAATACAAAATAAAAAGTTAGTATGCAGAATTCAAGGTTTATATTTTAGGAGTCGATTTCAATTTAAAGTGTTATCAAAATTAATACATAAACAAAAATAATTCACATTAATTAAAAAAAGTCCAAATTTTTCGCGTCAAAAAAAAGTGAACAGTATATACAAAGCGGCAAATATTAAGTTAAAATATTACACTTTTTTAAATTTTAATATTTTGTATTTTTCCCTTTAGATTGTACAACCGCCTTAAGTCTCCTTGGCATCGATTGGACAAGGTTTTTTGTCACATCAGGAGAGATTTTGACCCATTCTTCCATTAGACACTTCTTTAGGTCTTCCTTGCTCAAAAACGTCCTCTGCCTGATTTTCCTGTCCAGGTGTTCCCACAAATGCTCAATGGGATTGAGGTCTGGAGATTGTGGCGGATGATCAAATGTCTTAGGGGTCCTATACAGCAGCCATTCCTTCACAATTCTCGCTGTATGTTTTGGATCGTTATCTTGTTGGAAGATCCAATTGCCCGACAGGCCTAATTTGTCGACACTGGGGGCGACATTGTTTTGTAAAATATTTAAGTAATCCATCTTGTTCATTGTTGATTCAATTAAAACCAGATTTCCGACTCCAGATGCCGCCATACAGCCCCAAACCATAACTGAGCCCCCACCGTGCTTAACTGTGTTGGTTACACAACTTTCTTTAAAGGCTTCATTAGGGATACGCCATATTTTTGATGTCCTTTTGGCATGAAAAATTTCAAATTTCCTCTCATCAGTAAAGAGAATGTTTTCCCAAAAAGTTGGAGCCACATTAATGTATTTTTTGGCGAAATCCACACGCTTGCTCTGATTTACCTTCGATATGAATGGCTTCTTGCGGGGTATTCGTCCGTGTAGGCCATTTTTATGAAGGGCTCTCCTGACCGTACTCCCGCTTACTGATTTGTATGATGTCTGGGTAATATTTTCTGTAATTTTGACTGCACTTGAGGCTGGATTTACCTTTACTTTTCTTACTACAGCTCTAACTTGAGTATCAGAAAGTCGCTTTGGACGCCCAGTTCTCGGCAAATCTTCCAACCGACGATGTGTGGCATATTTGTCAATAATTTTTTTTATTGTGCTTGGGCTCTGCCTATAATTTCGGCAATTTCACGCAAAGATTTGCCTTTCTCTCGTAAATCTAATATGATTTTTCGAGTGCCACTAGATGTTTGCTTTCCCATAGTAAGAATTTTTTTTTTTTAATTTTATACACTTTTATTTTAGGAATTCACTCAAAATAACATTTACCATAACAAAGCACGTGAGTAATAATCGTTTTCCTTAAAAAATTTGGTTATTCCCCGAATTATAGAACGAAAAGAAAAATAAAAGTAAAAAGTGTTCACTTTTTTTTGACGCGTAAAATTTGGACTTTTTTTAATTAATGTGAATTATTTTTGTTTGTGTATTGATTTTGATTACACTTTAAATTAAAATCGACTCCTAAGATATAAGCCTTGAATTCTGCATACTAACTTTTTATTTTGTATTCATTAATATATAATTATAACACTTTTAATGCAAAAATCTCATGTGTTCACTTTCTTTTGACGCTGTGTGTATATGTTCAATATGGTCGAAATTTCAGTTGGATCGGTACATTATAGAGGGTAACTCCAATACAAACCCCCATTAAAATTAAAGTTCAGTTTTGAAACTCAAGCGAGTCAGACGTGTTTTTGATTTGCTCCGTTTAATATAATATTTTTGCTTATGTTTTATATTATTATTTTCCTATTATTTTTCAAAATATTGCATTGGTTGTTCGCCGGATCATATGGTATGTGTATCATATATTATATATATCACATATAATTAAAATAATAAAAATGTATAACACTATGCCACAAAGCTCGTTTAAACCCATAAATATAACACTTTCGCTAACGTGAACATTTCGGTAAATTGAATGGAGCTGGTTTTAATTAGTTCAAGTTAGCGAAACACGTATGTAACGCTGAAATGGCATCGGGTTTTAAGAAACAATGTGAAACGAAAATCTTGTTAATACCGGAGCACATCCTGCACGTACTCTTTCCTCAATAGTCAAATCAACGCCATCTGGCACATACATAACACAATTCCGATTTGTATAATTCCATGTTTTCATTTTGCGCATAGGATCTTGCTGATCAAATTGTGTTTCGATGCACGTTAATGCACGTTTCAACTATTCGGCTGAGAGTTCTTCTTACTTATAAAGCACCACTCAAGTCTGTGAAATGCTGAAAGCACTGACTGACAGCATCATTTAAGGCCCCCGATATCACGAATTATCATCTATTATTTTATCAGAGTGTTTATGAACTAAGTATGTGTGCATTGCATGAAGAAAGCATGACGAAATATCTAATTGATTAAGATATTTCATCATGCCATTTATTCTATCATCGCTCTGTTTATGTAAACAACATTCTCTCTTTGGCCATGCTATCTCATTTACGCCTTCACGAAGTAAGTACGTTTGAAAGAGGCTCATATAGGCAAGTGCTCACTTTTATGAAATATTTGCACAGAGCAGACGTTAGCAGAATGTATGCGAAATATTTGCAAAGTGCCGACGGCTTCGTCATCGGCATTGTTGTCGCACATCTGCTAACTTCGAAAAATAACAAGAAATGAACTATCACATGCTACCATGCAGCAGGATGGGCACACGTATACGAAAACACCGATGGTTAAATGCATGATCATGTCGGGGGTGTTTTAAAGATTATTAAGTTCGCAGCCCAATAAAAATATTTTTAACAGAACTAAAATTGTATAAAAGCCAGCCCTACTAACTGCAAAAAATCAACACATGATTTGTAGAAACACTGTTTTTGGTGATCATATAAAAAAGGTGATTATTTTGTACGACAATCGCAGGGAAAATGGCGTTATTGAGGGGTTTCTGTTGCAGAAAAAGTGTGATCAATCAATTTGCTATTCCTAAAATCCTTTTTAATCAACGGAGCTGCTAACTCGTTGCCCAGTGCTGCGATATTTTCCGTCAGTGCTAAAAGGTTTTTTATGTGATTTTTGTGCGATGTAATATTAAACAATGTTAAATTTCAATAAAAAACGTACCAGGAATTTAAAACACCGGGGTAGATAGTATCGCTATACTACCGTCATATTTTTTGAGTGAAAACGTATCTTACTTATTTACTTAACTTTTTTTTTAAATCTGCTTTCATTTACAAATCTTTGCTTGAAACATATCTACTGTAATTTATGAAATCTATAGAAATGATATTCCTATCAAAATTATATTCCTATTTAAATTTTTTATTTATTGAAATTTTAATACATACAATATAACGAATTGCTTTAAGTTACAATGCTTTGCTTGAAACATAAGCTGCTGTCATAAAATCTATAAAAACGTTATCCCCAAAACTATATTTTAATTTAATTGTAATTTGTTAAGATTTAAATACAAAACTCCTAATCGAATTTCCAACTTTTCCGGTTTCCAAAATTTCTTTCGTATTCTTCCAATTTGGCCAATAACGAACAAAACGAAAAAAAAAACTGACAAATCGGTCAAGGCGTTCTGAAAAGAACAGCATTTTCATAATTTGTTCATCAATTTCAACCAAATTATCAATGAATTACATATATTGGAATCAGTGAAATTAAACCACCAGGTCCCTCCCATACAAATCCCCCATTAAAATTTATGTTCTAAGTTTCTGATGTATACCCACCAACCAACCAAATTTCAAGATAGTGGGATTACTGGATCGTATAGCTGCCATACAAACCAAAATGTTTCTTGTATTGGGACCCCTTTAAGTTTTCGAAAATATTTTAGTTTTAGTATTTGTTGCTGATGCCCGGATAGAACTACACATTCTCTGAAAATTTCAACCCTCTAGCTATTGCGGTTTTTAGGACATGACCCGAGGACGGACAGACGGACGGACGAAAAAGAAACCTATCCTATCCTATGTCCGTCTCCTGGTTCTAAGCTACCTTCCCACCAATTTTCAGCCAAATCGGTTCAGCCATTCTTGAGTTATAAATAGTGTAACTAACACGACTTTCTTTTATATATATAGATTAATTTCTATAACAAATTTTCATATATAGTAACGTGCATAACTGAGCAAATGTTTACAAATTTAACTTTAAGGCGCTGTAAAAATATTAATACCCAATCAAATTCTACAAAAGTAGTTTTATTTTATTCTTTGTTTAATTCTTAAACGAAATAGCTTCGAAAATAACTTAAGAGACTAATTTAACAAAGAGAACAATTTAAAAACTTGAGAGAACTGCTATGTGCTCAGTTATGCACGTTTCGCACTTATGAAGCTTAAAGCGCCGTTAGATTAAACAAATTCAAAAATATTAACTGTTATTTGTTTTTATGTTGTGTCTGATCTACGTTTGCTTTTTACTTTTGGTTTTAATTATAACAAAGTGTTTGAAGTTAGGGCATTGCTTATTAATTGCTTATTATGAGGAAAATAAATATTGATTTAGAAAATAGTATCGTAGTATTAACTGAAAGTGGAAATTCCACAAGATTAATAACCAAACAATTGAATATAAGCCAACGCACTGTAGTTAATGTGCAAAAGCGACGAAGTGTGGTACGTACGCCAAATGTTGTACACCAAAGCAGGCTGCTGAAGAGTGAAATAAGACAGTCAGTGAATGGACCGCACGCAGATCTTTATATCGAATCGGTTTGGTATCAGGTATCAAAAAGAAAAAAACCAGCATTATCGACCAAATAAATTAAAGAACATCTCGCATTCAGCAAAAGTAACCGAAATTGGAGTAATGAAGATTGGAAGCGTGTGATTTGGTCGGACGAAGTGAAGATTAATCGCTTGCAGACCGATGGAATAAGCTATTGTATTACTGGCGTCGACCTAATGACAGCCTCCAAAAACAACATGTGAGGCAAGCTCTCAAACATGGAAGTGGCGGTTTTATGATGTGGGGTTGCTTTACATGGTGGCATATTGGTTTACTTGTGAAAATATTTGCTATCATGAAAAAGGAAGACTACCTGAATATTTTGCAGACGAATTTGCCAGATTTTGTTGACTTGAGCGCGTACCCAGTAGAGGAACTCGTTTTCCAACAAAACGGGGATCCCAAACACACCGCCAATATCGTCAAGGAATGGCTGTCCTAGCAAAATTTTCAGATAATGACGTGGCCTGCACAATCTCCCGACCTCAATCCAATTGAGAATTTGTGGGCAATAATGAAGAGGTGGCTGGGAAAGTATAAAAGGGCTCCTGAGAACATGGAAGAGTTGTGGCATCGTACACAACATGAATGGCAACAAATTCCTCACACTTTTATTGAGCATTTCGTATTAAAAGTGTAATTAAAAATAAAGGACTGTAGACTAAATACTAAAGCGGCGCATTAAGCTTCATAAGTGCGAAACGTGCATAACTGAGCACGTAGCAAATCTCTTAAGTTTTTAAATTTTTCTCTTTGTTAAATTAGTCTCTTAAATTATTTTCTCTTTTTAGTAAGAGGCGTTGATTTCTGTGGGCCGTTTATGATGACTCATAATCTTCGTGGCAGGTCGCTGTACAAAACTTTCGTATCGATTTTCGTTTGTTTTGCGTCTAAAGCAGTTCATATCGAATTAGTATCTTCTTTGACAACTAATGCACTTTTTTCACTTGTTCGAAGTTTTAATACGACGAGGATTGCCAAGCGTCTATATTTGAAATTCTGTAGGTGCAGAGGCGAAGATGGCTGATTTCAATTCCGATGCAGTGGACATACTCAAAAACCTCTGGGTTTTAAGTTTTGCTTCATACCACCACGAGCACCTATGACGGAGGAAGCGGTCAAATCTACAAAAAACGTTGAATCGAAGCCCATCGTTCCGGTCTCGGGTTCCAAATGACGGGACGAGTTGTTGTCCCTTGACCTGCTCATTGGGTCATCACTGCACCAGACGAGTTGACCAACGTGCCATCAGAGGATGATGAAAATGCAAACTGTCGATATCTAGATCGATGGCAAAGGGTCACGTTTCTGA
>JBAMAW010001313.1:0-128086 GCA_037043295.1 Amiota minor
ATATATTCTTGTGAAGTAGCGAATATTCGTGATTGAGACACGCCATTTTAACACGTTTCAGTGCGAATGGCTATTGCCAATATTTAATTTATTTATTAAACGCTATACTATTTATTATCAGTATATACATATACGTATGTATGTAAAATTTAATGTTATGTTAATGTAATAATATGTTTAATGTAATGTATATAATTGTTTGTTCCGCTGCACAACCGATGCACGACTTGTTTTCTTCCGAGTCAACTTTCAACTTGCGACTGATTCTGCTTGCGACCCATTTCCAACTCTCTGCATAGCTTGTCTCGCACCCTCTGTTGCCAACTCTGCTGCTGATCGATAGTTCGGTCGTCTATCAATATCGGTTGGTCCGATAGTCATCACCGATCACCAGCTCACCACCACTTGTTACATGTATATTACAATGTTTTACAATCGTTTTTTTCTCTCAAGTGATTTTAAGTTGCGTCACTTTCCCCGTTGCCAATCAAACCTTTGTTTGTTGTCAACCCTTGCCGATATGCTGTGGTCTGTGTTGCCACAGTTTATATGAAGCTCAAATCGATTATGCTAGTTTCGATATAACGAAAATCGATTTTGGTGAAGTGATTTCATCCGACTTCTTTAACTATCACCCTATTATGTTTTGGTTTTTTGATTCTTTAGTATTGTGTTTTTATATCACGTACCTATTTGTTTTCAAAATAACATCTATTTTAATTCAATCTTCTTTAACTGTTCTTACATTTATATATGTAAAGTTTAATGTAATGTTAATATAATAATATTGTATAATATTATTGTAAAGTTTATTTAATGTGATAATATTGTCGGTTCCGCTGCACAACCGACCACGACTTGATGCTCTCAGAATCCACTTACGACTTCCGACTGATTCTTCTTGCGACCCATTTCCAACTGTCTCCATAGCTTGCTCGCACCCACTGTTGCCAACTCTGCTACTGATCGATAGTTCGGCCGTCTATCAATATCGGTTGGTCCGATAGTCATCACCGATCACCAGCTCACCACCACTTGTTACATATATTTTTGTATTTTAAAACTTGAAGGTGCAGATGATTTTAGTTCTTTTCATGAAAGTTCTGATATTTACTGTAGGGTTAAATTTTTGTATTTATATATTTATTTTATTATTTCCTTTATTAAAGTTAAGTAAAACAGTAAAACTAATTATATCGCGTCTTAATTTTATGTTAATTGTATCTTAAAACTTTAATCTTTCCGAATCGATTTTTTTTTTTAAAAAGATGAAACTATGATTTGTATTTCTTTTCAAGAAAAACATCATATATGCTTAATTAGAGTTAAATACAACTGTGAAACTAACTATAGCTCATATGTTTCTTACATTTAAATTAATTACAACAATAAAAAAATGTAATAAATAAAAATTTTTTTATCTAAAACTAATATAGTGTTTTCTTTTAAAACTATGGAGTATTTTACCTACGCACACATTCACATTTCCCAATAAGACTACGGCTTGACAAATATATACATACATGGCAAAACTGTTGCCAATAGGATTGACGGATAATATCAACCTTCAAACTATGCGTGACAGAATTTTCAAAACAATAGGTAAAAAAGAATGTCGTGTGTTGATTAAACATTGTTTTTATGGGGGAATGAAGTGCACACAAATTACAATTGTACTGAGAAAAAAAAAAAAAAATCATCACATGCAAAAGAAATAAAGAACTATTCCTTTATCACAAGTCGATAATGCTTCAAATTGCATTGGCTATTTGCATAAATCTCATGAAATTCAGTTCTTTCACACGTCTTCTAATCCAAAATTTTTATCATAATACAAAGATCCATGCTCGGGATGATCATTTTGAATTTATTATTTATAAATAAATACAAATAAAATAAATAATTAAGAAAGAAAGTAAATCATTCAGTTCCACAATAAACTCAATTTTAAAATTCAAATATTGTATTGTAGTTTATTTCCATAAGTCCACAAATTTGGCCAAAAATTAAAATCCAATTTTGGATTTCAACATGAGAAAACCAATTATAGATTATTCAATAAAAAAAAAGAATTAATAAAAATCGGCCAAGTACGAATCAGACTCGTAGACGGAGGGTTCCGTACCAGATTGGGGTTTGATTTGACTGATTCCAAAAAAATATACCGCGCCTACATCAGAAACTTACAGTTTCTAAATTTCAGTTCAATAGTCTAAAAATCAAAAAAGTTTTTCGAATAAGAACGTGATTTTTAATGGTGGATTTGTATGGGAGGTACCCCTCCTAGGTGGCCGATTGGGCTGATTCCAACAGATGTACCGCGCCTATATCAGAAACTTATAATTTCTAAATTTCAGTTCGATAAAACAAAAAAAAAATTTTTTTTTTCTAATAGGGACCAGAATTGTAATGGGGGTTTCAAACTGAAATTGCGACAATATAAGTTTCTGATGTATAGTCACCAACCACCTAAATTTCAAAATAGTGGGATTACAGGATCGTATAGCTGCCAAACAAACAAAAATGTTTCTTGTATGGGGACTCCTTTAAATTTTCGGACAACGAAGTCTCTGCAATAGGGTTGCTTTTGGTAGCCTTTGGGCCTGGAACCCTAAAAATGAATTGAATTGACAACGAAGTCTCTGCAATAGGGTTCCTTTTGGTAGCCTTTGGGCCTGGAACCCTAACCATGAATTGAAATAAATATAAATTATATTTTACATGAAATGAAATATTAATCGAAAGTCCTTATGAATTTCGTGTGGGATCAAGCCAAATTGAAAACCACAAAAAAAAAATATAATATAAAATATGCATACGCAGTGTTGCACATTGAACAAAAGCGAAAAGTTAATTAAATAAAAAGAAATTTTTAGCAAAACAAAAGTAAAACAACAAAAACAATTAAATTGTATTTCAATTAAAGTCATGGAAATGCATATTATGAAAATATTAAATACATTGCATAAAGAGAAAAAACAAACAAAACAATTTAATTGAATGCTTCACTAAAAAATAATAAATAAAAAATGCTGATGAAAAATAAATAAAAAATTAGTTGAAAATGAAATAAATTGTGTATTAGTACAATTAGTAAAAAAATATATATAATTAAAAAGAGGACAAAACAACACAAAAACAAAATAAATAGTTGCATACATTAAGGCGCAAAATAAACTAAATTTCAAATAAATTGGAATTAATCATAGTAATGAATAAATGAAAAAAAGATCATCACCACTACCACCAGCAAATAAATTTATAAATATGCATATTTATGTGCTTTTATACCCCGTTTATACGTCAGCTGATTCGGAATTTGGTGAGTTTGGTTCGAATTGAACACCTGAAGCGAGTTCACGAAGCACACGTTTTAAACTCGTAAATTCCGTATTTGCTGTCATATAAACGTAGTACTTTTAAACATAACTGTCACTTTAATATAATATGTACATAAAGAGATAATAACGCGTGTTAGAAATGTGGTGTCCCTTTAGCTAATTGACCTCCAACATATCGGTTAAGGCCTAATAAGTGTTGACATTCAATAAAAATTATATGCTATTTTGCTATTTCAACAATTATACTTGTACAATATTTTATCTACTTTATGACAATTTGCAATAGAACTTTGTTGTTATAACTCGAAATTTTATTGCTTAAATGCTATAGGCCGAACTTATTCACTTTATCATTCTAACAGTTCTCCATTGTTTCTTCTTGTTGTTTCTAGGCACACCCTATTGGATGGCACCCGAAGTAGCCGCCGTTGAACGTAAAGGCGGCTATAATCAATTATGTGATATATGGGCCTGTGGCATAACCGCAATTGGTGAGTACACAAAATATGTACATGAAGACTATGATTACTACTTACGAGCCAATAACTTCCTTGCATGCCTTACATAGAAACACAAACACATACACAGATACACATTCACAACTGCACATCGCCACACAAAATTTAGTGCGTACAAGGCAAGACGCATATACAAAATTGCTGAAATTGAGTTCAGTACACGAAATATCGTTGCCACATTAACATTCAATGAACTAATGGAGTTGAACTTAATTGAATACACTGAGAAATTTTATAAAAGATTACCAGAAAGAGAAGAAACACTTTTGTTGCGCTACAACTACGAGATCATTTAATTTGGTTTAAGGAGATTTGTTTACAACATTTTGGAATATGATATCGCGAGTGACGTGATGTGCTCGTTGTTTGCCATTTTCCATTGCATTTGCCAACGTTTCGGAAGATATGGCGACTATTTTCTGGCGGAAGTTGGCCTTAAGTTCTTGTAGGATCTTTGTCTTGTTGCTGTAGCCCCAGAGGAAAAAGTGCGCCGGTGTTAAATCAGGCGAATGCGGAGACCATGAAAAATCTACTTTTTTATATTATGCGACTGGGGAACAATGCCTTCAAAAAAATCAATTTTAGCTTAAGCTATGTGAAGTGGTGCGCCGTCTTGTTGAAACCAGTAGTGCTTCATACCATTTTCAAGAACAATCAGTGTCAAAAAATCGGTTATCATAGATCGATAACGGCTCCTTATTTATTTTATTTCCAGTTTCGTTTTCGAAAAAGAACGGTCTGACAATTTTGTTTGTTTACGGTTCCATTTAACGTGACATGAGACTCATCACTCATGATGATCGTATGCCAAAAATCCTCCTGGACCGACGAGACTTATTGGTTTGCAACAGTCGTTAAGTCAATTGAAATTTGTACGGGAATATCTTTAAATCAGTATGAATTATGCACCGTAGACTGGTCCGAGCAATGCCTAATTACGCAGAACGACGTAACCCTCATGTTCGCGAAGACCTTTCACCACTGGCTTGTACGGCTGCGAAATTTTCATCGGATTGATTCGGTCGCTTTTTATTTGGACGCTTAGGATTAGCGACAGTACCAGACGACAAAAATCTTGTGTTTTTTGACAGTGCAGTTTTTACTTTCTTTTTATTTTGAGCTATAGAAATTCGGTACAGAAATGTTTTATTGCCTTGCCATACACATTAAAATCAGAGCTTTCCTATTACTAAATTGTCAAATAATTAGATCTCATATAAAAGGAAGGACAATTTCAAAAAAATGTGTAAGCTTTAGTGATTCGATGTTAGTGTTTGGATTCATGTTTTCCCCTTAAATTAATTTAATTGATATTTGAATTCAATTGCTTCACTATTGTCATGATTTCGTAACATTATTTCCCTATGTAGTCCTAGTACATCTGGTATAGAAATCACTGAAATCAAACTTTTTAATCATGATTTGTGTCAATTTTAAAATATGCTGTTTCAAACTACTAAATCAGTTAAATGATTTCTTAATTTATTCCCTAAACTTACTTAATTTGTGTGCAAAAAAATAAACTGATATTATTTCTTACAGTGTATTTAGGCACTTAAAACTGTTCACCCATGTCAGGAATATTTTCATGACCAGTTTCACTTTATATCTATCTACTACCTACTTGGGTACTTCAGCAGTTCACGAACGTCAATTAAATCTCTGTCTTAAATCAGCTTAACTTGAATGTTCGCCTTGAATATTCTTCCCATCCTACATACACTCATACCTGCATATACGAGTATACAAAGTATTTGCATATAACTTCCTACTAATGATATTATTTTATTTTCCGTTTTTGTCTTTACAGAACTCGCTGAATTACAACCGCCAATGTTCGACTTGCATCCAATGCGCGCCTTGTTTTTGATGTCAAAAAGCGGTTTTAAACCACCAACTCTCAGTAATAAGGATAAATGGAGTGCAACCTTTCATAATTTCATTAAGACCGCACTCACAAAGAATCCAAAAAAGCGTCCAACAGCAGAACGTCTACTGCAACATCCTTTCGTGCAAGGCGAGATGTCAGTGCGTGTCGCTAAGGAATTGCTACAAAAGTATCAGAGTCCAAATCAGCAATTTTATTATTATCTAGATGGCGATGAAGAGGTGAGTAAACTAGTAGAAACTAAAAATGCCAAAAAAAGAAAAGAAACAGAAAATACTTGCGAGGAAGAAACACATTTGAATTAATTTGTTATAATGAGGCTGAGGTTTAAGGTTTGAAATGGAAATGGTGATGGTGATGGTTGGTTGTGTAGTTGCGTTGGTTTGATAAAGTAATTTATTATTTGCACTTTTAGTAGAATTTTGTGGTTTGTAGTTGGGTTTTGGTTTTTACTTCTATCTCTCTATATTGTTCAGTACTTTCTTTGGATGGTTGATTTACACAAATGCGTTTCGTTGGAATTTAAAGATTTATTATATTTTTGTGCTTTCAATTGCAGTCAAAATCGTCCTTTTTATTGTAGCACATTTAGTTACTTACTTATTTCCTTGAACTCGACAATTGGACGCCATTTTATTTGGTTTTTGGTTTTTATTTTCTCCATGAATGGATTTTGTGGTCAATGACAAGTGTCCATATTTTATGTACATTCATTCTCTTTATTCCTTCTGTTTATTGTGTGTCCTTTAAGCCAATTAGGTATATAGTAGAAGAAATTTATTTTATGTCCGTCCACGTTATGTAGAATTTAAAGCTCCCTTAAGTACATCATTGGTTCATTTTCAACTTGCCTAGAGCCAACTGCATCCTATTGTTGTCAATTCATAAATCTTTAATTTGTTTTGCTGTCCGTTTGGTACGCTTTAGGTCCGGAACCCTATTGCTATTATTGAGACTTCGTTGTCTGTCCGTCCGTCCGTCCGTCCGTCCTCGGGTCATATCTCATGAATGGTAATAGCTAGAGACTTGAAATTAACAAAATGTGTAGTTCTATCCAACAGCAACAAATAATAAAACTAAAATATTTACAAAAACTTTAAGGAGGTCCCTATACAAGAAATATTTTAGTTTGTATGGGAGCTATACGATCCATAAAGGCCAGGACACCCATTACAATTCAGCTCTTATGAGAAAAGCTTTTTTTTTTTTTTGTTTTGTTTATTGGACTATTGAACTGAAATTTAGACACTATAAGTTTCTGATATAGGCGCGATATATTTTTTGGAATCAGTCAAATGAAACCCCAATCTGGTACGGAACCCTCCGTCTACGAGTCTGACTCGCACTTGGCCGATTTTTTTCATTACTCGTTAAATAATTCTTATGCTTTTCTTTTCTATTTATTTTTATCTTATCCAGAAGCCAAGTTATTTAAATTATTTTTCCTTTCTCTTAAGTCAGCGGTTTTGATAATCATATTTATAAAAGAATGAAACTTATTACTGAATCGGTGTCGGGTTGTTGTCATACAGGCGGGGAGGAAGATTTCTAGCTTTAAAATATGATTTATGAGATTTTATCAGTTGCTCTTTTGTTGTTTCGTGTGGAAAGTTGAGTTGTAATACATTTAAAAGTTGAGTTTTTCTATTTTGTTATTTGGTATGTGTGAATATTTATGAATGCGGGAAATTTGTTACAATTTAGTTTGAAGATACTTTTTTCTACATGCATGTTTGTGGGATCTGACACGGATTTGAAATAGAAATGGTAATGAAAAAGTACTTTAAAATTGTCCTCTGACAATAAAATTACAAACGACGAGTCCATTGTTAATTCAATAAATTATTGTGGTTAATGGTTAAATGAATGAATGAAAAACTTAACTACAACTTAAGACTTCTTGAATAATTTAAATTTACACTACTTAGTCACGTAGTTTCTGTTTGATACTTATATTTTTTTATACATCTTATATTGTTTACAATAGACTGTTGCAAGTGTGCCACAACGAATACCAAGCAAAATGACATCAAGGACAAATGGAATTTCACCACAAAACCATACACTTAAGACAGGTAAGTAATCTATAGAGGGATTTTCTTAAAATCTTTCCTTCCTAAATCACAGTAATATGATTTATGTATACTTTATATTGTTGTACATTAAAGGAGACCGTTGATGGTATTTGTGGTTTTTATTAAACTACAATAATATATTTTGTGTGTTCTTTATATTGTCGGACATTGAAGAAGACATTTGATGGTATTTGTGCTTCATTTCTTTGTATATAAATTTGAGTAATTAATTTCTATTTTGTTTAGAAATAAAGAGCATTTTTATTCTTCGACTTGGCTTAAATGTTTCAATCGATATATGATGATAACTAAAAATTTTACCTCCTTAGAATTTATTAAGTTGCGTTTTCCAAACTTTATGCATCGAAGAATCTACATACAATTATCGCCAAACTAGATAGTAGATAGAAGGAATTGTGTTTATCCGGTGATGAAAACAAATTCACTCAAATCAGATTTAGTTTATTATGATACTCGTAACACTGACATGTGACAGTGTAATTCTACTCCAAAAGTATTCAACCCGAACTTTTTATAAATTGTAGAAAAGATCTAATGTCTATAAATCTAAAGTAATCAAATTAAGAAAAGTTAAATTTGGACATATTAAAATCACGTTAAGAGGATTGGAATATTATTATGCAATCTTAATTTCTGACTGACTATAATAGGCATTAACCCCGATACATTTTGGTATATAGTCATGACATGTACAGTCGTGGTCTGCTATTCTAAAAGCCATTTTGAAATTAATATTTTATGAATAAATACAATAGCTCAATAGCCAACGGTATAGAAAGAAATGTATGACCATTAAATTATAGTACAATACCATTAGATGAAAGATGTCTTATCTTTATAAAGTGATTAATTAATGAAATCTATTCAAAAAACTTAACTCTTGTGTTATTATTCCCTCAACTTTCTTAGGCATGACAACTTCAACGTGGTATGAACGCTCATCTAGTCCCGAAACGTTACCAAGTGACATGTAAGTTGAAATTATTCACAATTATTTATTTAGTACAGTTTTATATCAAATTATATGTTTCTCTCATAAATTTGTATTATACTTACCTATATACATAAATATATCACATCAATATTTATTGATCCTTGTTGCTGCTTAAAGCTAATATTTTAAAGAATATTTTTCTTTCCTCTACAATTATTTATATTTTTCTCAATATTTTTTTTATTCTTTTGTAGTAGAGAAAAGCTTTTCTGCATTGTTTTATGTGCTTTTATATATGTACCATATATATATAAATATTAACATATATATAAATAATTATGTATTTGAAATCATACAACATTATATTATTATTATGTCTTTATCATTTAAATGTTTCTTTTTTTGTGTTCATTTTATTTATTTAATTTTCATGATTTTTGTTTGTAAACATTTACAAATCAAACAATAAAAACAAATCACAACAGAGAACACATAGATTCACACATACATACATACAAACACTTACACACATGCATTTTCTCTTCATTCTTATACTCTAAAAATTTTATTATTAAGTTATTTTTTTTTTTAATTTTCTCATAAAAAATTGAGTTTTTCGCTTTTATTATACAAATTTTTCAGTTTTAACTAAATTTTTCCAAAACAATTTTTTGTCTTTGAAATTATTTATTTCTTTTCCTTTACTTTTAGTCCTTTATTAAGACAACAAAAACTTAGCGGAACTTTAATTATGAACATGTCCTTAAGGTTAGCACACACACACACACACTACAGATAGTGTGACATAAAAGAAAAGCAAATTATGTATACGCATGCAAGGATAATAAGAACTGAGTTTCTCTTTGACATGCTCGGTTGTTCGCTTGCTCGATCTTTTTGTCATTTCTTAACGAGAAGTTAGTCCTGGATGGGCATCCTGTGCATTGCTGCGTTGTTGCTCAGCAAGCGTTCCTGCATCGCTTAAAAAACTTTTTTCATTTCCGTGTCACTTCCGCTTCAAGTTGCCACAATTGTTACTTTTTTATATTCTTTGCCGTTTTCCTTTATATTTCATATATTTTCTTAACGGCTTTCGCTTTTTATTCTTAATAGAAAAGAAAGGAAGAAAATGTGCAAAAGCCTTTTTTTTTTTTTAATAAAAATACTAAATAAAATATAAAAATTTTAAGCAAATGAAAGTTGCCTAGTTGAGTTTATCACCACTGACGACTGCTTTTGTTGCAATTTACTACTTTTACTTCATCTCACTTTGCATATTCTGCTGCTGCTGCTGCATATTCTTAAACTAAACTTTCTCGTCATTTTATTTTGCCATATAACTTCCGGCCTTTGTATCATTTTAACAACAATACATTTTTCATATTCTAGTTGGCTCATTTTTGGATTATATACCTTCCTCTATTTTTCCCCTTAACCAACAACCAACTGTCAAAATTTGGTTTTACTTTTCATATTTTTATGTTTCTTGTTTAGCTTTATAAAAAGCGACAGAGAACAAAGAGGAAGGGAGGGGAGGGGAGGTGTCATTTGATGAGCGAAGCTTGTTTTTGGCCAAAAAAAAAAAAAGGAAGGAAGACTATACTACAATTTTTGCTTCCTCATTTTTATCTGTTCTGAGTTATTCTGTATTCTGTTTTACTTTTTCGCACGTTTTTGTAATTTGCTAGGGATTATAACTTATTTTCCAGTTAATTTTTTACAATTTCAAAGCACGTAAATATGTTGTTCTTCTGAGTTTTAGTTGAACGAAATCTGGTTCATGTTCGTACATTTATGTTTTATGTGTTTCTCTATATTAAATTATAATAAAGAAAAATATAATAATCCTTTTTAAAATTATGCATTTTTCGACAACAAAATATGTATGTCCTTTTATTTAAAAAAATATTTCAAAAGAATTTTTTCTTATACATAAGTAAAACAACTTAATTGAAAAGTCAATTGAAAATAAATAAATGAAGTTAAAAAATACTTGAAATTCGGAGAAAATATTAAGTTGTGGACTTTATAAAACTGTATAGAAAGATGCATAGCTGCTCCACTGTTTTGGATTTATTTTAAATGATCTTTAACATTTCATGTCACAAATGTCACACATCAGACCTCCTCAGTAGTCAGGCAAAAACCATGCAGCTTAATCAGAACTCGAGAAAATGATTTGGAAAAAGTAATAAAAAGAAAGTTTTTCTATTTTCAAGAATACAACAAAAGTAAATCACTTTCAATCTTCTCTCTAGAAGGTATTTTTGTTTCAATAACAAGGCAAACATTCTGTCCATCTACACTGCATTACATGCTAAGCTATGTTTCATAATAAAGAAATACCCGAATAGCTAAGAATGCGAACAAAAACTTTTAAGAAAAATAACCAGAAACAAACTAAAAATACTCTTAAACTATTGATGATAATGATGATACGAAGAAATAAAGCATCTACAATAGAAGAAAGTTAGAGATTAAGTTGTATAGTTCTTATTAATATCTCACAGTTAACTTCAAATAGAAGGTTCAGGAAATTATTATTAAAAGTGAACTAAAGAATATACCATAAAAATGTACCTTAAGAACTTTTACAATTTTAAAAATGATGTGCACTTCACTAAATTTCTTAAATGACTTTTACTTTCTTTAAGGGAAGTCAAGGGAAGAACTCATTTAGCTTCGCTAAAGACCTCAGATCTACACACATATATGAAGTTTTGGTTCCCGTGGAAAACTAATAAATTGTAGACATTTAGTTTTAATGCAATTGATATTCTCCAAAAAATTTTTAATTCACCCCTTCTTTCATATAAGAACTTTAAACTTGTGTTTTTTGTTATTGTTTATTTATTTGTTGCAAGAGATATTTTGTTATGAAATCAAATAAACTTGTTGAAGATTAAATAAAGCAAAGAAAAGCATTTGCAAATAGAAACAACTACTCATACGACATGTGTCGCAAACAAAAAAAAAATAATTGAAGATTTTTGTGAGATATATGGAGCGCAAATAAGGTTAGTTAGAGAAAAATAAAATTCAAAGGCGAAACTTTAATCAACACTAATGAACTTAAGAAATGTCAGGGTCTCGAAAGTTTTTCCCAGGTCGTCGCTATTCAACTTTTTGTATATAGTACAAGGGATATAGTACTAAGTATAAGAGATAAATTTTAAGTTTTTCCCTTTTCTTTACTTACTTAATCTTTGTCAAGTAAATTAAATTTCTTTTTATATTAAAAAAGTTTATTGTAATTGATGCCTCTGTTATTGTTGCTTTTACTGATGATGATGATGATGATGATGATGATAGCAAGAAGTGACTGCTTAGGGCGACATTTTGAATTATGGTTTTAAATTTATTTCATAAGAGGCAAAGTGACATTTAATAAGCCCAACATATGATATATTCAAATATTCAAAATATTTTATACATATTTGAATTATGTATTGCACGCATGTTTCATACTTTTTGCAGACGTATGAAATCGAAAAAAACACTACAAAGTTATGAACAAGAAACACGGAAATCTTCTTCATTGGTGACGAGGATAAAAAGCAATAACAAAACAAACATCTATCAAATAACAATAATAACAGCGGCAACAACAAATAGAGATAAGTCAGCTAGACGCTCTTAGACAGAAGTAGGACACCCGACACGCCTAAGCCGGGTTAAGATATCTACGTCGCCCATTGTATGTATCTTTGTCTGTGGATGTGAGTTCATTTGTGCAGAGGCATGTCCTTGTCACTTAAGCTTTATGTCCCCCACAGACATACACAGTCATAGTGAATAAACAAACTCATGTATGAAGATTTAAGCCGACATTTTGTTTGGTTTTCCACTTTATTGGCGCGAGAGCAATAAAATAGCATTTTTCTTCTTTTTTTGTTTTGTCTGTGTGTGGTACAGAACACTTGCTTTTATATCAGTCCTTATATGCTGTGTCAGCGTCGCGTCTCCTCTTCATCGAAAGCAACACAAAGCAAGTGGTGGAACTCTCATTTTGCTATATTAGCGCCTGAAAGCGTGGTTCATTTATTTTTTCTCCTTTTTTTGTACATTTTGACATCAGCAAATTTCCTTAATTCTCCTCCTCGCTTTCTATATTTTTCTGATTCTTTTTATCTTTTGATCCTTTACCGGACTCACTTGTTTGCGCATCGTTTTCGCAGCTTTATGTTTATTATCTCTTTTTTATTATTAATAAAACTTTTTTGCCAAATGTTACAAAAATCTTTTGTCTTAGAAAGTTCTTAAGAACAAAGTTACAAAGGCAATGAACTTTATGCTTTAATTAATTGTATTTAAGCAAGCATTAAACTTAATTTATTAATTGACCCCAAAATATGCTTTTATTTTATGTGGTCTTTCTTCTCTTTTCTAGAGAAAGTGATTTTAAACAAAAAAAAAACAAAAAACCTTTTTACTGAATGAAATTGAGTAAAAGAAATGAAAACAAAAATTAAAAATTTGATAAAATATTTTAATAAGATTTTTAGAGATTTAAAAGAGAAGTAAGCATATTAAAATATTTATCATTGTTTCTAATGGATTGAAAAAATAAAGATAAAATTAGAATAAAAAGTGGACCAACTTCAGCTAAAAAGAACATTTCATACATCAATTTAGTATGTTTAAAAGCCTTGTAGTTAAATAAACAATATAATTTAATCTGATTTCTACATAAAATAAATAAATAGACGCAAATCAAAGACCATGTTTTCTAATAAAAACCTTTTAATTTTTTAGGAAATATTGTAAACTTTGAAATATTGTTTCAAAATACATGAAACACTTGTTCAGTATGTTCAAATATTAACAACAAATGAACATAATTAGATTATTATTATTTAAGGTTAGATTGCGGGTATGGGAGATACCCACTAGTGTTCTGAATTGGTTGATTCCCCCCTAGTGTCTAAATTTCAGTTCAATAGTCCAACAAACAAAAAACCCGAATTTTAATGGAGGTTGTCCGATCAAACTCATATTTCGACACTATAAACTTCTAATCCATTTCCACCAACCAAGCAAAGTTCAAGATTGTGGGGCTACTGGATCATGTATACAAACCAAAATGCCCCGGACTGACAATGAAGTCTAAGAGTAATAGGGTTCCGTTTGGTACCCTTTAGGTCCGGAACCGTAAGAAACGATGAATGTGCTTCTAGTCACTAGACTATATAGACTTGGCATTCAAAACTATGAGATCTCTTCCCCATCTTGTGTTAAATTAAAGAACAAAACTCCATTTACCATGAATATCTAAAAAAAAGTTATAGGCTTTTAAATACTTAAAAATTATTTAAAAAGAAAAACCCAATTTTGTCAAAGCAGCAAAGTCTCTTTACTCTTCGGTTAGAGTAAGGAGGCATAATCTCTAGATAAAGAGAAACTTTTTAAAATTTTAATTATCTTATTTTGTTATGTTACCTTATACTTATTATTAGATTTTTTTAAAGAAAAATGCAAAAAAGAAAATTCCCTTGTTCCAATTCAATGCTTTTGCAGCAATTTTATTAACTTTTATTAATTGTTTCTAATGTTTTTTATACGCTTAGTTTGTTTTTTGAAAATATTTATTCTATTTATTTAACTATGAATTCAAATTAGATGCAAAGAAAAAATGAAACTTACAAACAAAAACACAAAAAAAAAAAAAAACAATTTTCATTTTTCGTTTATGTAATTTTGTTATGTTTAATTTTTGTAGGAGCCTCTTACAATATATTGATGAGGAGCTAAAGCTCAGGTAATTACATTTTACAAATTTTATTTCCTTAATTTACTATTATTCTTTTATTAAACTTTTCTTTCAACTGAAAAACAAAAATATGAAAAATTTTAATCTAACTAGAAAATAAATATCCCTTAAAACCATAACAACCTTTTGACTAGTTAAAACCCAAAATATCAAGAAACCTTTGAAACCCCAACAAAGCAAACAAAACCAATTACACAATAGAAAACCACACCAAAACACATTTATGGTTTTAGTATTGTTGTAGTTTAATTCATCGTTTTCATACATTAAAAATCTTTATATACTTCATACTCACATCCATCCACATCATCTCTAGAAACAACGGGTGACTGCTATTTCATTTGTGACCACAACATTCACCTCAATACAGTTCATTATTATTTTTATTATTATTAATTCAATTCATCCTTCTCTTGGTGTCACGTCATAATCAGTCCCCCAACATTTTAATTCAACGAGAGAAGATTTCCATCATCATCATCATCATCAAAATTGTGTGGCAACTTTATTTTTAGTTGTAAAATTGTTCATGTTTCATGTTTCTTATTACATTTTGCTTCTTTGAGTAGTTTTGTTTACTAATTTTTCTTGGAATTTCATTCTTTGTATTCTTGTCTTTGTTATTAATATTTATTTTTTTATTGGTAAAATGAAATCCTTTGTTATTGTTTGGTTTATTCTATTTTAATATTGTATTTAAAATATATTTTTATTTGTGGGTTTGTTTTGGTGCTGGAAGTATTTCATTTAAATTTAATACAATAAATAAAATACAGAATTTCTTTCTCTTAATTTAAGTGATTTTCATAAATTAAACCCAAAAAAAAAAAAAAAATCGGATCTAAAAAAATATAATTGATTATAAACAACTCAATTATTTTTTCAGGAATAATAATAAAATAAATTAATTTTTTATCATTTCTTTTTTTTTTTTTGTAATTAAAATTTGATAATTGAACAAATAAATATAAATATTACATAAATATACGCCGCCATGAATGGAAAATTAAAATTTAATTAAGCAATTGTAAACAAAATCACTTCATCACTTACTTTTCATAATAAATCACAGCTTCCATAAGTGAGGCTTTCTTAGGGGCAGTAGAAGTTAAATAAATATTTGTTAATCTTTACAAATAACAAAAAAAAAAGAAACGAAGAATTTGAAGGACTTAAAAATATATCCCTTCATCTTACTATATATTTAGTAAACATCTAAACATCCAAATGAAAGCTAATCCTATTGCAAATTATATTCACAGCATTTAAAACTCTTATTTAAAATTTCAATTGTTCTTATAGTCTTCTTTATATTGAGATCTTTAAACACTACAGAATGCTTTCGGTACTCATTTAAAAAAGAGTTGATTTATCTTTAAAGTTCATGATAACAATATTCTTACTAAACTACTCCATAAGGTTTTTAGTTTTTGTAGAATTTGCACATTAGCAGATGGAAACTAATTTTTCTCATGGTCTATTTAATCGTGATGATGTTAAAGATAACAAAAGTTTATTTGAAAAACTTTCAAAAAGGCATAAAATTCAATGAAAATTCTACATTTTATGTGCATGAAAAACACACCTTGACTGATAACAAATGATGCGTTTATCTTTCTATCCTTGACTGCCAATAAATAAAATACCCACAAACCGAGTAACGAAACATAAATGATTTATGTTGCAATAAAAAAGCCATTCGACAACATAAAATTTTTAGGTTCCTTTTTTAAATTTTCTACCGAAGTTGTAAATATAAATTTAAATACAAAACAAAAGCATAAACATAAAAAATCAAACAAAAAAAAAATTATGTGCATAGAAAAAAACCTTTTCAATATTGCAAATATCACAAGGTTTAATGTCGCCTATATTGTCTGGTTTCCGATATGTTTTTTGTATTGTGTTTTTTTTTTCTGTTATTTTTCTTTAAACATTTATTTATTTTGAGGCGACAAATTAGCGGAACAATTGTGTATATCCTTATACGCTTGGATTGGCAAAAGGGTATATTTTGTGTAACAATCAGAAACGCTATCTGTGATATATTCGTGGGCGATTTAGCAATGTCCTTAGACTAAAGTATTATATTATAAAAGAGGTAGTATGCTGTTATTTATTGTGTTATCTCTGAGGCAGGCCAAAATTCTTTAAATTAATCTTGTCCTTCCTTTACCCTTTAAAATTTCACAATTTGCAAGCCCCCAAAGTTACTAAAGCTTTAAACAAAAAATCGGTATAAATATCTTTTATTACCTTTTAACATAGATTGATTCGATACCCACAATATCCAGAACAGATAGTAATCTGATATATTGGGTATTTTAGTAGAGATCTCAACTTTTAAGACCAATTTTAATGTTTATATATGTCAGTCATCATTGATGAGTTGGTGAAGGTGTTACACTTTTGTATGTGATAGTCGTTACCGAATGAGTATAGAGGAACCCTTTTCAACTCTTTTATTTACTATGAAAAAAGAAAATATTCATATGTGTACACTTTCATCAAAACTGAAAATTATTTTACATTTTTTTTTCTACAAAATATCTTCTTGTTTAGTTTTATTCAAATTAAACAGACAAATAATAAAATTTGTTAAATAAATGAAAACTCTATTAAATTAGCACATTTGATTGAATTTGAAGTCGACCTTTTAATGAACATAATTTCATTTAAAATGGATAAGATAAAAAACAAACAAATAATGTATTAATTAATAAAAATTAGTTGTGTTTTGATTTGTTTTTTTTTTTTATAATCAATTGATTGATTATTTAATTTATTATAAAAAATAAACCAAATTCAATTATACAGTCATTTTTTCATTGTTTGTTTATGCAAAGTTATGACATGTCTGAAATCCACAAAATATAACATCACTTTTATAATTGAAAAACACGTATGCGAGTCCTTACTTGTCCCGATCCTTTAGAATTATACCAATTGTTCAAAACAATTGTTACAAAACACCATTTAAGAATAAGTTTAAATACTAATCAACTATCAAGTTAACAAGAATTGAATGAATCCTATGACTTCAGAAACTATGAATGTGGTTACCGTTTCAAAAACTTGGTATTGATTTGAACAATCACTTAAAGTTTAACAAATCGTTTATTTATAGAACATAACAACAGAACGCGACCAAATTGCCATATATTTTGTTTGTAGAAAAATTATAGATTTAGTAAGAAAAGTTCTTAATTTATAGTAGCTTCAAATCCTTCATCAATAAAGAAACTAATAAAATAAGAAATTGTATTATACATATTTTATTTTTTAAATAATAATTATTAATTAATTTGTCATTAAAGTTTTCTCTTTATAAAGTAGTCCATATATTCGTTGTGTATGTTTAAAATTTATTTATTATAGGTTTTTTACCTTCATCAAGGACACCTTTTATAGTCTTCACGTCCCATCAACAAATTTACCTATATAATTTTATGTTGTTGGTTGGTTGAACCATTAATTTGATTCCTTTGTTTGCTGCTTACTTATGTTTTAAGCACAACATTTATTGTATCTACACATACATAAATATGTATCTTATGGCTGGCAGCATAGTACATAGTTATAGTATCTGTGTGTGTAAGATTGTGTACATGTGTGTTTGTTTACCTCAATCTCATGCATGTTGACGACTTTATTTGCATTTTATGCATAATTTATTGCTTTTATTTCAATACATTTCATATATTTCATTTATATTTGTCGTTGTATACTCTCTTAGTGTGAGTGTATCTGTCTGTCTGTCTCTCACTTTGTATGCATGTATGTGAGTAGATGTTATTTCCTTCTTTGTTTGTGTTATTTTATTTTGTTTTTTGATTCGCTGCTATCACAAACTAACAGAAGTTTATTAAAATAAAAACCATTCCAACAACAACAAATTGTGAATTTTTATTTTTATCACATACACAAAAAAAAAATTAAAAAAAAAATAATCGCAAACAAACCATAAGTTTAACGAAAAAAAAGGAATAAAATAATTTAATTAAATATAATCCTCTTAGCATTCATTCGTTGCATTCAACCAAAATGTGCAGATAAGCACATAAAACTATGGAGCAAATTGTTAAGCTTACCACATTCCGAGTTGATACTGTTGCCAATCCAATCTCAACCCAATACCATTCTATATACTCATTTCTTCTTAGGATTTTCTCAGTCGCAGTCTTTATTTTCATTTGATTTTCTTTTATTTTTTTTTTTATTTAAATTCATTCTTTTTTGTGTGGCAAACAAAATATTGATGATGACAACAGTGGATGGGTGATAAAATGGAAAATGAATTGCTCATTTTGTGAATAATAAAATATTTTCAAATAATAAAAACTCACCATTCATTGCATGATTCCTATATAGAAGCAAAACAACTATCATATGGAAAGTCTTTAATGTATGAAATTTCGAATTCTCATTATTTTTTTTTTAAAGAGGCCAAAAATTGAATTTGCTAGTCAATGAAACAAATTCACTGTAAAATGTTGTCATCGTTCATAGCACAATTTTCTAAACTACAGCAAGAAACAATGTAGAATTATTGGAATGCAAATGGAAATCTTCAAACACATAATGACCTTTCAATACTTCAGTGATCGACATCTCCAATTAGGAATAAAAAATCTCCACTGCATATAAGTATATTTTGGTGTACCAAAATAAACAATAATCATTACAAAATTAATGTGACAAAATTAGTGTTGAACAGTGGGTATTAACACTTTATAATACCTAATTGGCAGTTTAGGTCCTTAATAATTGTGCATAGTTTTGAAGATATGGAATCTTTCCCTTCGGTACATATAAGTTTGTTGCTCTCTTCAATTTTGTATTTATAGATTTATTTCTTTTCTATTCTGAGTTTCTAATTCTTAAAAACCTTAGTGATTTTGATTGGAAAAACTTTCGAATCAAATAAAGAGATATTTCTTTTCTCAGAATTAAGATTATTAATTATTAAAAAATGGGCCAATAGCGAGTCAGACTCGTACACGGAGTTTTCCGTACCAGATTGGGTTTGATTTGACTGATTCCAAAAAATATATCACGCCTATATCAGAAACTTATAGTGTCTAAATTTCAGTTCAATAGTCCAAACACAAAAAAGGTTTTTCGAATAAGAACCTGAATTTTAATGGTGGGTTTGTATGGGAGGTACCCTTCCTAGTTGGCCGATTTGGCTGATTCCAACAGATGTGTAGGGTCTATGTCAAGAACTTATAGTTTCTAAATTTCCGTTCGATAGAACAAAAAACTAAAAAGTTTTTCTAATAAGAACCAGCATTTTAATGGGGGTTTGTATCGGAGGTACCCTCCCTAGTAATCCCATCAAACTTCACATCAAATTTTGGCAATATAAGTTTCTGATGTAGGGCCACCAACCTTCCAAATTTCAAGATCGCGGGATTATTGGATCATATAGCTGCCATACAAACCAAAATATTTCTTGTATGGGGACCCGCTTCAGGTTCGAAAATAATTTCGTTTTAGTATTTGTTGCTGATGCCTGGATAAAACTACACCTTCTGTAAAAATTTCAACTCTCTAGCTATTGCGGTTTATGAGATATGACCCGAGGACGGACGGACAACGAAGTCTCTGCAAATGGGTTCCTTTTGGTACCCTTTGGGTCCGGAATCCTAAAAATAAAGAGTTTTCTACAGATCTCGAAACATGCTTTGCTTATAATATTCACATTACGAAAATATTTATGCCTTTTGGTCACTTTTACAGGGTTATAAGTAAAATTAAAGTCATGTGGTTTTACAAAGAAAAAATATCTTTTGGTTTACGATTATATTAGATTTTACACTCATCTGTATTGTACTATGTATTTTGATTAGTTTAATAAAACTGGATTTGTCGTAGTTAAATCGTTAGAACCATATCTACTCTACTTTATTTTCCACATAATTAAAACTACTCGCACAAATCTCACTATCCAATTTTCCAACATGAAAATCCTTTTTAGCGTTTCTTGTTTTTTAGTGTTACAATTTTGCATGTTAAACAATTCTTTCTTTAGTTTAGTCTTCATCTTCATGTACTATTGTATAAGAATAAACAATATTACATGAAATTACCCACAATTATAATCAAATTATGTTTCACAAACACGATCTGCCACACCTACTTACTGCCATAACTAACATACATATATAGTACATACATACATACCTACATACATACCTACATACATACCATATACTTACATTCTACTTATACTAACAAGAAAATTGCCAGCCGCCTGCGAAGAAGAAATTTGAAGCAATAAAACTATTTCCTCCTTCTAAACTAAAAACATAAAAGAAACATGAACATTTTAACTAACAATTTATGAGCTCAAAGGCGATGTTGTTGTTAAAGAAGAATATGAAGATGATGTAGAAGATGTGTAAATCCTTCATCCTGGTTGGCTCACAACAAACACACACACACACATTCTCGCACTCCACCACACCACTCCACAACTAACACAGAAACCTCTTTTGCATGCCAACTGGCAGAAAAAAAAAACAACAAAAAACAAAAAAAGAAAAGAAAATTTTACAAAATTCAATTAGAGAAATCCTTTTTCCAAGCAAAAATACAATAAAAATAAAAGAAACACAAGGATATTTCAAAGAAAACAAATCAATGGCAAACTTTGTACTATTTTTGTTTTCTCTTCCTTCTTTTCTTCTCTCTTCTGTTCTGTTCTCTTCTCTTCTTCCCAACAATTTGTATTTTTCTCTTGTCTATGCAGAGCAACTTTGCCATTAACCGATACCAAAGATTTACTCAGTACTGAGTGCAACTGTGCGCACAATGGAGTGGGTGGTGTTAATAGTAGTGGAGGTGGTGGAGGCGCCGGTGGTGGTGGCAGCAGCAATGGCGGCGGTAATGTCGGCTTACGAGGCAATTGTGCAACGGCAGCAGCTACAGCAACAACAGCCCCCACAAATAATGGACATAGTGCTACATCTGCATACACCTCATCCTCTGCTGCTTATGCATCAACATCCGGTTTGACTAGTTCGACTTCAATTTCGGCAATGCCTGGTCTAAGTACCTATTTGGGCCTATCGAATATACGAACCACCGCAGTCGATGCATTCTGTGGCATACGGATTAGCGATGATAGCTTAAATTTGACTGATGTGACCCCATCGTCATCATCAACAATTGCAGTAGCAGGAGTATCTTTAGCTGGCACTAGTCCTTCGTGTACATCTGCATCTGCATCCGTAACCGTTTCTTCGTCGTCATCTGCCGCAGCTGCTGCCGGTTGTTCCTCATCTGCTGCCTATTATCTTCGTCATAGCGGCAATTATCGCTCAGCAGCAGCTGCCACTTCAGCTTTGACAACATCAACATCGTTAGCTTCGTCATCGTCGTCGTCGTCATTACAATTACTTCAACAGCAACAGCAGCAACAACCAAATACTGCTTCCGCTTCCTCGATTAATTCCCATTCCTCGAACTATCATAGCCACCATCATCATCATCATCACCATCTTCAACAGCAACACCCACAACATTATAATAATACGAATGGTTCCACGTTTTATAATCATCACCGACTTGATAATTCCAGTTGCGATAGCCGCAGCGGCGATGCTGTGGGCGGCAGCGGTGGCAATACCAACAGTAGTGGAGTCAATCGTGAGCTTTTCCATACGCCTCCTCATGCCTCACCATCGACGAACTCAGGCGGTGATGCCAGCGGTCTAATGCATTCCTCCTCGATATTATCATCTTCATTATCAACACCAGCACCAGCAACAGCAGCGACAGCTTCTAGTACATCAAACGCCGCGGGGTCATCAACACATTTGTATCAGAATTTATTGCGAACTAATGGCGGAGGCGCCAGTTACTTGAGTAGTAGTAGTAAGACAGAGCTTGGAAACAATACGTCAGCTGGAATGAGCAGCTCCACTTCAGCTGCCTTAACTTCGGCGGAGGTGACGGCCAGTGGCAGCAATAACAGCCATAACTGTGATTATAATAGGCATGAAAGTAATCAGGTTAGTAAACAATTATCACTCGAAGTGAAACTTTCATAAGAAAATCTTAATTTCCATACATTAGAACGGAGGTTTGGAGGATTCACCCCGTCGTCATAGTTCAATGGATCAATTAATTGGTCTATTAAATGACATGGGTAAGTCAACACGCACACGTAGTCTTAGTGATGGTGGCACACAAGATGAAGACGAAATTGAAGGTATGCTTAACTAAAAAACTTTTACTATTTCACCTCTAAATCCCCATTTACACCACGCAGTTGAGAAAGAAGCTCAACCGGATCTTCTCAATAATACGCCACCTGTACCGCCAAAACGATCACATCGTCGGCGTCATACACCACCGCGTCCAATTTCAAACGGTTTACCGCCAACGCCTAAAGTGCATATGGGCGCTTGCTTTTCAAAGATCTTCAATGGTTGCCCATTGCATGTGCATTGTACTGCATCATGGATACATCCAGATACACGTGATCAACACTTGATCATCGGTGCCGAGGAAGGCATCTACAATCTGAATATGAATGAATTGCATGATGCTGCCATTGATCAAGTATTTCCGCGACGCACTACTTGGCTTTATGTGATTAAAGATGTCCTCATGAGTTTGTCAGGTAAGCGCTATTACATTAAGTAATGTAAATGATCACCCACCTACCTTTCCATATGTCACTTTTTAACAGGTAAATCTTGTCAACTCTATCGTCATGATTTGGTTGCTTTGCATTCGAAACAAACGCATCGCTTCTCGTTGCACATGAACAAAATACCCGAAAGACTGGTACCGCGCAAATTTGCGCTCACCACCAAAGTTCCCGATACCAAAGGTTGCACACAATGCTGCGTTACACGAAATCCGTATAATGGTTACAAGTATCTGTGTGGTGCCACACCCAGTGGCATATTTCTAATGCAATGGTATGATCCACTCAATAAGTTTATGCTGCTCAAGCAATGCGAATGGCCAGCGATTAGCATTTTGGGTGGCGGTCATGGGTGTGTACAAAACGGCCAAACGCCAGTCTTTGAAATGATCATAACACCAGAATTGGAGTATCCAATTGTATGCACTGGTGTGCGTAAGGCTATGAATGGTTCCCTGAAGCTGGAACTCATCAATATGAACAGTGGTAGTTAGCTAAATATTTGTAATGAACAAAATAATCTTAAATTCGTTAATTTCATCGAAAATAGGTGCCAGTTGGTTCCATTCAGAGGATTTGGAATATGATGCCATGGCAACAATGGTACCACGTCGCGAACTCTTGAAAGTGGTGCGTGTACATCAAGTGGAAAAGGATGCCATACTCGTTTGTTATGGCAATGTGATACAAGTGGTTACACTACAAGGTAATCCTAAGCAGCACAAAAAAATGGTCTCACAATTGAATTTCGATTTCAATGTGGATAGTATTGGTAAGTCACAATCAATCATTCTCTGTCTACATACTATATACATAATAAACATACATACATACATATATGATGACTACAATTTTTGGTTGTTTATTTTGCAGTTTGTCTACCGGACAGTGTTTTAGCATTCCACAAGCACGGCATGCAGGGCAAGTCGCTGCGTAATGGTGAAATAACACAAGAGATTAAAGATATGAGTCGGACATATCGCTTGCTGGGCAGTGATAAGTGAGTATATTAAAGGATTTTTTTTTCATAAGATTAGATTAGATTGAGGAAGGGTGGAAGCTAGTCAACTCGTCACTGTGTCCTCATTAGCCAAATCCCAGAATTAGAGATCTTCAATATTGATAGTTTGATTTTCCTTTGAGTGACTTTTAAGTTTTTATTTTATGGGCAGACAGCGTGCGGAAGGGTACATCAGCCTCTTCATTTCCAAGGCAACCTAAATAAAAATGAAAAATATACGGATGAGAGCCAGGAATCGCAAAAAAAAAAAAAAAAAAAAAAATTGCCAATCTGTGAAAGTGTTAAAATTTAAATGCGAACAGGTTGGCATCATTTGCACTCTATGATTTTGGCTACTTTGTCAAAAGAGATTTCTGGAACACCGAGAATTGTAATTAGATTGTTATAGCGTAGAAAGAGATTTCTGACACATGCCTGATTCTTTGATGTTAGTCATTTTTAGTAATAGTAAGCAGTCCCAGCTAGTTTCGCTTTTGACCTCTTCTTCTTAAACAGATTTGATGTTAGAGTGAATATGGACGCAATTTCTTTTCTTAAGCAAATTTTTAGTGTATAAATTTTGAACTTGAAAGCTGAGTTCTCTTGGTCCAAACTTCTAATTAACCGTTTTCTGTTGTTTCTCTCCCATATATTCCACTTCCAACACACATTTTTATTGGCCATCATTTGATCCTGAATCCAATTTGTCTAGAATATTATGTTATTAATGAAAGAGAATCTTCTTTGTAACTGAATGTTCTTAATTAATAAAATTATAACTTTTATCACTTACAGAGTTGTCGCCTTGGAAAGTCAATTGTTGCGCACCGGTTCGCTGGGTAGCGAGGAAGGACACGATCTGTATATTTTAGCCGGGCATGAGGCCAGTTATTAAGATAATAAAAATGCACGAAAACTTTTTACTAAACCTAAAACGAATTCATTATTTAATAAAATATAAAATAAAATCAATAAAGTAAAGAGAGAAAAGGAAATTTTGCTTACAATAGAAATATAAAATATATATTCATAAAAAAAACTACTAACTGTAATTAAAAAAAATATTTAAAATACAAAACAAAGAAAAACGAAATTAAAAGTGCGCATTTGAAACGCCAAATATTATATCTTAATTAATTAATTAATCAGTGAAAAACAAAATCCTAAGATAAAAAGTAAAAATTTATAATAAAAAAAAAAAAAAATAAAAAAGCTAAGCATAAAATTTTAAATCTGACTTTAATAAAACAACAACAAAATGTATTATTTGAATAAAAAAAAAATTATTACAAAAAAAGAAAAAATTCAAAATATTTTTTTATACACAAAAATAAATACATACATAATTAATTGCACTAAAAATTATTATCGAATGCATAAATTATATAATAATTTCAAAATAAACTATTAAATAGTTTATAAATAACAAAAAATAAAAATAATTAAAATATTTTAAAATGTATTAAATTAAATAATATAAAAATTAAAAGAAACATAACCAATGTTAATTATCAATATAAAATAAATGTATGTACTAATTAAAAAAGAAAAAAAAACAGAAAAGAACAGAAAGTAAAAAAAAAATTAAAACAAAAATTATATATTTTTAAATTTAGCATTAAATTAGACAAAAACAAAAACAAAAACATACATATAATTCAATACAAACAAATATTAATTTAAACAATAAATAAATGAAAGATGTAGAGTTTTAGTTGTGAAAAGAATTAAGTAATTCATGCAAATTTTTAGCATTTAGAAATTGTAAAATAAATAACAAAAAGAAAAATTTTAATTTAAAAAATTGTTAGAGTTAAATAAAGAAATAAATCTTTGGTCGGTACTATCGAAGATTAAATACTCTTCACAAAAGCAGTACAATAAATAACAACAACAATATAAAAAAATAAAAAAAAGTCTTTTCATACACATAAATTCAAATTGCTGTGCTTAGATTTAAATTAGAGAAGAATGGAAACAACAACAAGTCAGAAGAATTCCCATACTTTCTGTAGGGTCTTAGTCAGTTTTAAGTTTTCATCCATAAACTGCTAACAACGACAAAGCTAATTGACAGTTAAAACAACAAAACGATCATAAGCGATTAAAGTAGCAACAACAATTTTTCTGTTTCATTGTTAAATGTAACCAGCCAGTTACCTTCCTTCCAAACATAAGTCAACCCGATTTTAATCAGTTGCAAATTGACTAGATATGAGGGCGGATTCAAGCCACCTTCCCTCCACTTGTCATGCCTCTATGTTATTTTTTATCTTTCTGTGCCCTTAATGTAATTGCATGTAATTGTTATTGCTCTAATAGCAATCCCATTGCTGTTCAATACGAAAATGTCTCTTTCATTGCATTTGATCGAAACTTCTGTTCTTCTTAGTGCCATAAATTGTTTTAAACAAACCAAAGTAATAAATTAAGTAGAAAATAAAACAAACACATTACTATCCTTTTAATCATAAGAAATATTTGATCATTAAAAAGGTAAAATAAAACAGATAGGTAATGGTTATCTGGGTATTGAAAGTCGATCAATATAAATACCATCTTAGTGACATAAAGGCTTTCCATTTAAGAATTCTCATACTTTCTTTAAAGATTTTTCCACAATTTTTGTATGTTCTACATGCTGAAAGTCTGATCAAAATAACACCTCTGAAATCTGCAGTATATGGCATGAAGAAGGATATCTATGAATAATCAATTTAAGTGATGATCATATTGTATTAAAGGTATAATTCATTCAAAATTTTGTTTCATTTTATTCTCTTTGTGTCAAGTGAGAACTGATTATTGACCTTCAGTAGTGTTTGAATACATAATTGGAACAAATAGACAAAAAGTCCTCATAAAACGAATCATCATTCTCATTAAGATTATACAACTTAACCCTGATAAATTGATGTATACTGGAGTGAAGAATATTATAGTAAACAGCGTAACTAGAGCAAATACACAACATATAACAAATAAGTCTTTAGTTACCATACATGAATTCAAAGAACACAATTTACCATTTACTTATTTTATTTTATTATATTTATTTTCAATCGTATTTGTTTATGAAATTTCAATGATCAATTGTTTTCAGTTTGGTCATTTTTGCATTTCTCTCAAAGCCAACATTTTATACGGACGAATTTATAAACTACACACAATCAACTTATATATAATCGAGCTGTATAGAATCATAGAACATCTGCTTTTGTTCTAATAAATTTGTGGATATTATTATTTAACCAGAGAATGCATATGGCGATACATGGCAGAGACCTTCAAAATAATTACCAAAAAAGAATGGTTAGCAGTTTCCCATATTGTAATAATTTGAATGGATAGAACTAGAAGCAAAAGGTAAAATATACAATATTTATGCTTATTGAAAGAGTTCCGTACCCAATGGAACCCTATTACTAAGGCTACGCTGTCCGTCCGTCCGTCCTAGGGCTCTATTTCATGTACCGTAAAAGACAGTAAGTTGAAATTTTCACAGAAAAAGTAATCATAGTTATTAGGTAGAAATTTGACATTTTCCAAGAATGTGTAGTTCTGTTGGAGTTACAGCAACAAATACTAAAGCTTAAATATTTATATAGTTTAAATATTTAAAAATTTAAGAGGGTCCCCAGAAAAGAATCCTATGGGTTTGTATGGGAGCTATAGGATCAGTAGTCCCAGGGTCTTGAAATCAACATGGAGCAGCTTCTCTATGAGAGGGGCTACCTGCCCCTCTAGTGGATCGATTCGGCTGTTTCCGACAAAAGTACAACGCCGTGCAAAGTTTCAGCTCTCTGGCTCAAAAACTAAGGACTACAATAGTTTGCATTCATACAGATAAACAGACAGATGGACGAACAGCAGTGCTACGCAAATGTTGTTTCTTTGTACGAAGGTACGGAACGTTCCATGTGAGTCTTTGGCCGATTTTTATACTATTTATTTTCTGCTTAACAATGAATTGATTAGTTTATTTTAAATATAAAAAAAAAAATAACGTAATAAAATAAATCTTTGAAAATCCATTAAAATGAGCAGTGTAAAAATAACAAATCACAAATCGCATAATGCACTTTTTGAATAGAAAATGCAAAGTTAAATAAAATGAAATAAAATATTATAAAATAAAAAAAAAAAATAAGACAAAACACAAACTTTGGGCTTACCGAAGATATAAATTATCATTACATAGAAAAATCTTCTTATGATAAAACTCAATTTCAATCGAAAGATTTTGTAAAATTATAATAATGATCATGATAGATCTGAATATTCAGAGAGTCAAAAACTCAACAAATCTGCTATCCTGATAATCGGTTATGTTCTGCTGTGACTTGATTTTTTCTTAAACTCAATCAATAGTTTCATTCATAGTGGCATAGTGGTTCCATAGATTCCGTTCTATGATTAACTTTTCGTTTTAAAACTGTTTCTTAAAACAATCTGTCTGTCTGATTTAAAAGAACAGTGAAGGCAATGACTGTACAAACAAATGAAGAGATCCTAGAAAGTCCTCCTCTTAATGATTTCCACATAGTGAAGATGATAATCGACTTAAAAATAAAAAAATACATTAGAAAGATAAGATATTCCATATGTCAAGATTTGTGAATGAAAAATGGTTTTGTGGGAAACAAATAAAAGTATTGTATACAGAAAACTATACAAAAAAAAAAAAAAAATTTAAATAAAAAGAGTTTATCGGTTTTTTTGAATGTGGAAAATTTAGATTAAATTTTAAGAAAAATATTGTATGCAAGTTGAAAATTTTAAGATACAAAAAATAAAAAAAAGGAATGAAATGATTTCGAAACCAGATTACAACAAATTTTAATAATAAAACTATCTAAAAAATTGTTGAATATCTAGTTATATATGTAATAAGCATATAAATAAAAAATAAAATAAAAGAAAAATTATTTGCAAAATAATAAAGTGAAAATTTCAAAAAATTTGTTTATATATTTTTGTTTTTATGGCATTTTAATTTAAAGTTCTTAGTATGTACGAGTATGCTACATACACTCATGGGCGAAATAATAAGCACAACTTTATTTCATGACTTTAATGCCTTGGTTAGAAATGGCTATTTACTTTAGGAATAATAACTAACTTATTTATATGTACTTAAGGGGTATTCTGGTCTAGAAAATTGAAAAAATCGATTTTTTTTCAAAGCTTAGACTTTCAAAAATATGCTCTTAAAATGATTTTTCAAAATTCGAAATATTTTGGGAGATACAGCGGATTTTGTGACGTGGCATCTAAGCCGGCCGAGCGGAGTGATCACACAATGAACGGCAGACTTGAGGATTCATTCTTTCCAGAAATTCTTTTATATCTGACTCGACCTCTTTATGTCTATATATATATATATATATATATATATATATATATAATCCATGTGCACTTTTAAATTTCCATATAAAAGGCAATATTATCATCTGAGTTATTATACTGGAAATCTTTCTCAAACTTCAAACGCGTTTTTCTCAAAACTCCTTTTTTTGAGGTGGTTGACAGGATATCTCAAGTTCTATCTGAGCGTTTCCTTTGAAATTTTGTGAGAATCTTCTTTATACATTTCTTTATCGTCTTACCCTTGGATTTTGAAAAATTTTAATTCCAAGTATTTTTAAAAAATTCGTAAAGGTCGAAAAACATGGGTAAAAAAAATTTTATTTTTCAAGTGGACGCCATTTTGTGCGACATCCTTACTGATTGAGAATTTTTGTTCCTTGTTTGATTTAGATCACTACAAGATGGATAGTAAAAATGTTTTTCATTTTTTTTTTTCCTAGTTTGAAAAATACCCAAAAACTAGGACTCTAGACCAGAATACCCCCTTAACTTCATTCGTCTCCTGTAATCAAATATACTCGTATAGTATAAAAGAAATTGTGCAATATGCTTGCCGCTGAAACTCAGAAACGAATCCCCGCTCGAACAAGGAAGTTATATGGTGTGGTAGCACTCTATCCACCATTTATGAAGAAGGTTCAGGTTTTTCTCTAAAAGGAGTGATTTGAAATTAAAAAGGCTGGAAGCTCCGCCCTCTTAAAACTTCTAGAACAGTCCAGAACATTCGAGAGTATTCAAGAGCATTCCCAACATTCCAGAACATCCCAGATTTTGGAACATTGTAGTTCATTCGAAGGCTGAAGTATAGTATAAAGTAAGATTCCTCGTGGGTTCGAACGTCAGTTTCTTATCAGTGAAGTGCAGTAGGTGAATAAAAAGAAATAGTGAAATGAAAGTAATCAAATTGATACAGTGAAATCCTTTTACTACCACACAATGTCATATCAACTCCCCTGCTAGTAAAATAATAAAAATATTTACAATTCAATTACAATTTCCGACAAGATAAGAATGGAATGAATGGAAAAAACAAGTAACTTCGCCTATGCCGAAATTGATATATTTTTCACGCACCCCCTAGACAACGTTTTTACCAGCGCTTTGCCATTCCGAAATATATAATTATTGACTTCACTTATGTTTAGGGTATAGTCAGTACACATAGAGCATAGCATTTCAACACTGAAACCGAAATAATTGTATGGGAGCTTTACGATTCAGTAATCCTAGGGTCTTGAAATCTACATGGTTGTTGAATATGGATCACACACATATACTGTTCAAATTGCAGTTCGATAACACAAGAAACAAAAAACTTTTTCTAATAAAAACCTAAATTTGGGTTTGGGTTTGTATGGGAGCTATACGATACAGTAACTCTAGGCTCTTGAAATAGAATCAAAATCTTAGTTCAATAGGACAAAACACAAAAAGTTTTTCTAATAAGAAGCTGAATTTAAATGGGAGGTTTGTATGGGAGGTACCCCCTCTAATAGTCTGATTCGGCTGGTTCCGATAAATTTAGTGGGCTATCTTAGAAACAACAAACGTACTGCGTCTAGTAAAAAGAAAGGTTTGTACACTCTAGCTCAAAAACTGAGGGACTAGTTTGCATACATACTAACGGACAGACGGACATGTTTTAATCAATTCGTCTAGTCGAGCTTATCAAAAATATATGTATATATATACTTAATTAATGGAGTCTCTGATGTCTGCTTCTAACTGTTACAAAATTCTTGACAAACATATAATAAAAACTATTCACTGCGTGAAAAGTATGAAAAGGACTTATTAATCAAACACAAAAAATTTCAAATGAACACCAATGCACACTTCTCTGGCCTTGTCCCGCCCTGTTTTACACGGGTGTAATTTCCATTTTTAATTAAAAATATTTAGAATTTAGCATTAGCAAGAAATTTTAATGTCTTACAGTTTTTTTTTGTCAACACACAATACGAACAGATTGTCTGGAAGTGGCTTTATATGTATAAATTTGCATGGGAAAAACACTCAACGCTCAGGTCTAGGCCCACGACAGTCGTCTAAATTGGAAAAGTAGATCCGTTGATATTAATGGAGTCCGGTGAATTAAAACAATTTCTTCAATCCCACATCTGGTAAGTATTTTGCACTCTATTATTGAAACGACAGCAACGAAGTAATTCTCTGCTTTTTGTGTACTGTGCAGATCCAGAATAATAGAATTGGCAGCAATCTTCGTTCAGCAGTACCGTGACTAAAAAAAGTTTGCGCGTGTGCCATCGTACAAGTGATAGAAGTGAAACTTCTTAAAAACAGGTAGAGAGAGATAATCTCAAAGTTAGTGAGTCTGTCTGTCCGTCTTTTGGTTTCTTTGGCGTGTCTAATTGTTGTTGTTGTGCTTACGTTTACCGTCTGTCCTCTTTTTCACATAAATTTGATCTTCAAGGAGCTTCTGTGTATTTCTCGTTCTCCTTTCTTCGTACATTCGTTTGTTTTGGTACAACACACAAGCTGTTTGCTTGCATGTTGTTGTTATAAACATTTTTATACACACAAACTGCATGTTGTTGTTGTGGAAATGTAATCTCCTTTGTGAGACTTTTCCGATGGATTTTCCAAAAGTTTTATTTTTCGTTGGGGATATGATAATAGAAATACACATTCTGTGAAAATTTGAAGTGTCTACCTAGTGCGGTTCATGAGGTACAGACTCAAGAAAAACGTGACGATTTGTTCAAATTTGTTTCATAAACCAATTGAATTTCAAGTTCCAAAAGTTGTTTGCAATAAACCAAACAAGAAATCATGAATAAAACTGCAATTTATTTAAATTATACAAAAAAGAATATAAATATAATTCAATTCAAACAACCAGTAATAACTAAAAAATGAAATTAATACAATTCAAAGTTAAAAGATTCCACAAAAATATGACAAAAATTGCCTTCTTTCACTAAGAAAAATAAATTTAAAAAATACTAATAAAATAATCCAACAAAAGGTGAAAATTGAACAAACTAAAAATATGGAACAATATTCCATAAGGTTCAAAATAAAAATAATTTTTTTAAATTTTAATTGAAATGGAAATCTAGCTAATGTTCAGACCCCAAAAGAAATACTATTGATTCAAAACAAAAAAAAAATAAAATATATAAATCAATTCGAAAAGAAAAATCTTAAAAGAAAATATAGCAAAAAAAAAAAACAAAATTCAGAAGATATTCGAAAGAATAGACTAAAATCTTCTTCATACATTAAGTAAAAAATAAAAATAAAAAAATGCAAGTATTGTGACTATTATTAACTAAACAAAATAGTCCAACAAAAGGAGATAATTAAACCGGCCACCGTTACCTTCATTATCAATATAAAATATGCCACAAAGTTCAAAATAAAAATAATTTTTTATATTTCAATAAAATAATTGAAATGAATATCTAGCTTTTTTAGCAGCAAAACAAAAATACTATTGATTCAAAACAAAAAAAAAAAATTAATATATAAATCGATTCGAAAAGAAAAATCTTAAAAGAAAATACAGCAAAAAAATCTTCTTCATACATTAAGCAAAAAAATAAAAATAAAAAAATGCAAGTATTATGACTATTATTAACTAAACAAAAAATCCAACAAAAGGAGATAATTAAACCGGCCACCGTTACCTTCACCATCAATATAAAATATGCCACAAAGTTCAAAATAAAAATAATTTTTTTATATTTCAATAAAATAATTGAAATGAATATCTAGCTTTTTTAGCAGCAAAACAAAAATACTATTGATTAAAAACAAAAAAAAAAATAAATATATAAATCGATTCGAAAAGAAAAATCTTAAAAGAAAATATAGCAAAAAAAAACAAAATTCAGAAGATATTCGAAAGAATAGACAAACGTCAACGTCACCGTCACCGTCAATGTAAAATATTCCACAAGTTTCAACATAAAAGCAAATTTTTTTATATATTTCAATAAAATAATTGAAATGGAAATTTCACAAATGCAACACAAATTAAATACTATTGATTCAAAACAAAAAAAAAAATAAAATATATAAATCAATTCGAAAAGAAAAATCTTAAAAAAAAATATACCACAAAAAAACAAAATTCAGAAGATATTCGAAAGAATAGACAAACGTCAACGTCACCGTCACCGTCAATGTAAAATATTCCACAAGTTTCAACATAAAAGCAAATTTTTTTATATATTTCAATAAAATAATTGAAATGGAAATTTCACAAATGCAACACAAATTAAATACTATTGATTCAAAACAAAAAAAAAAATAAAATATATAAATCAATTCGAAAAGAAAAATCTTAAAAAAAAATATACCACAAAAAAACAAAATTCAGAAGATATTCGAAAGAATAGACAAAAATCTTTTTCATACATTAAGCAAGAAAAAAATAAATAAAAAAATGCAAGTGTTATGACTATTATTAACTAAACAAAATAATCCAACAAAAGGAGATAATTAAACCGGCCGAAGCCAGCCACCAATGTAAAATATGCCACCAACGTAAAATATGCCACAAAAGTAATATTCCAAAAAGGAGATAATTAAACCGGCCAACGTCAACGTCAATGTCAATGTAAAATATTCCACAAGGTTCAAAATAAAAATAATTATCTAGCTAGAATATCTAGCTTTTTTAGCAGCAAAACAAAAATACTATTGATTCAAAACAAAAAAAAAAAATTAAATATATAAATCGATTCGAAAAGAAAAATCTAAAAAGAAAATATAGCAAAAAAATCTTCTTCATATATTAAGCAAAAAATAAAAATAAAAAAATTCAAATATTATGACTATTATTAACTAAACAAAATAATCCAACAAAAGGAGATAATTAAACCGGCCAACGTCAACGTCAATGTCAATGTAAAATATTCCACAAGGTTCAAAATAAAAGCACATTTTTTTATATATTTCAATAAAATAATTCTAAATCTAGTAAATTTTTTCTCTGCTCAAAAAAAAATACTGTTAATTCAAACCAAAAAAAAAAAATTAAATATATAAATCGATTCGAAAAGAAAAATCTTAAAAGAAAATACAGCAAAAAAATCTTCTTCATACATTAAGCAAAAAAATAAAAATAAAAAAATGCAAGTATTATGACTATTATTAACTAAACAAAATAATCCAATAAAAGGAGATAATTAAACCGGCCAACGCCACCGTTACCGTCACCATCAATGTAAAATATGCCACAAAGTTCAAAATAAAAATACATTTTTTTATATATTTCAATAAAATAATTGAAATGGAAATTTGGCAAATGCAACACAAATTAAATACTATTGATTCAAAACAAAAAAAAAAAATAAAATATATAAATCAATTCGAAAAGAAAAATCTTAAAAAAAAATATACCACAAAAAAACAAAATTCAGAAGATATTCGAAAGAATAGACAAAAATCTTTTTCATACATTAAGCAAGAAAAAAAAAATAAAAAAATGCAAGTGTTATGACTATTATTAACTAAACAAAATAATCCAACAAAAGGAGATAATTAAACCGGCCGAAGCCAGCCACCAATGTAAAATATGCCACCAACGTAAAATATGCCACAAAAGTAATATTCCAAAAAGGAGATAATTAAACCGGCCAACGTCAACGTCAATGTCAATGTAAAATATTCCACAAGGTTCAAAATAAAAATAATTATCTAGCTAGAATATCTAGCTTTTTTAGCAGCAAAACAAAAATACTATTGATTCAAAACAAAAAAAAAAATTAAATATATAAATCGATTCGAAAAGAAAAATCTAAAAAGAAAATATAGCAAAAAAAAAAACAAAATTCAGAAGATATTCGAAAGAATAGACTAAAATCTTCTTCATACATTAAGTAAAAAATAAAAATAAAAAAATTCAAATATTATGACTATTATTAACTAAACAAAATAATCCAACAAAAGGAGATAATTAAACCGGCCAACGTCACCGTCACCGTCAATGTAAAATATTCCACAAGTTTCAACATAAAAGCAAATTTTTTTATATATTTCAATAAAATAATTGAAATGGAAATTTGACAAATGCAACACAAATTAAATACTATTGATTCAAAACAAAAAAAAAAAATAAAATATATAAATCAATTCGAAAAGAAAAATCTTAAAAAAAAATATACCACAAAAAAACAAAATTCAGAAGATTATTCGAAAGAATAGACAAAAATCATTTTCATACATTAAGCAAAAAAAAAAAAATAAAAAAATGCAAGTGTTATGACTATTATTAACTAAACAAAATAATCCAACAAAAGGAGATAATTAAACCGGCCGAAGCCAGCCACCAATGTAAAATATGCCACAAAAGTAATATTCCAAAAAGGAGATAATTAAACCGGCCAACGTCAACGTCAATGTCAATGTAAAATATTCCACAAGGTTCAAAATAAAAGCACATTTTTTTATATATTTCAATAAAATAATTCTAAATCTAGTAAATTTTTTCTCTGCTCAAAAAAAAATACTGTTAATTCAAACCAAAAAAAAAAAATTAAATATATAAATCGATTCGAAAAGAAAAATCTTAAAAGAAAATACAGCAAAAAAATCTTCTTCATACATTAAGCAAAAAAATAAAAATAAAAAAATGCAAGTATTATGACTATTATTAACTAAACAAAATAATCCAATAAAAGGAGATAATTAAACCCGGCCAACGCCACCGTTACCGTCACCATCAATGTAAAATATGCCACAAAGTTCAAAATAAAAATACATTTTTTTATATATTTCAATAAAATAATTGAAATGGAAATTTGGCAAATGCAACACAAATTAAATACTATTGATTCAAAACAAAAAAAAAAAATAAAATATATAAATCAATTCGAAAAGAAAAATCTTAAAAAAAAATATACCACAAAAAAACAAAATTCAGAAGATATTCGAAAGAATAGACAAAAATCTTTTTCATACATTAAGCAAGAAAAAAAAAATAAAAAAATGCAAGTGTTATGACTATTATTAACTAAACAAAATAATCCAACAAAAGGAGATAATTAAACCGGCCGAAGCCAGCCACCAATGTAAAATATGCCACCAACGTAAAATATGCCACAAAAGTAATATTCCAAAAAGGAGATAATTAAACCGGCCAACGTCAACGTCAATGTCAATGTAAAATATTCCACAAGGTTCAAAATAAAAATAATTATCTAGCTAGAATATCTAGCTTTTTTAGCAGCAAAACAAAAATACTATTGATTCAAAACAAAAAAAAAAATTAAATATATAAATCGATTCGAAAAGAAAAATCTAAAAAGAAAATATAGCAAAAAAAAAAACAAAATTCAGAAGATATTCGAAAGAATAGACTAAAATCTTCTTCATACATTAAGTAAAAAATAAAAATAAAAAAATTCAAATATTATGACTATTATTAACTAAACAAAATAATCCAACAAAAGGAGATAATTAAACCGGCCAACGTCACCGTCACCGTCAATGTAAAATATTCCACAAGTTTCAACATAAAAGCAAATTTTTTTATATATTTCAATAAAATAATTGAAATGGAAATTTGACAAATGCAACACAAATTAAATACTATTGATTCAAAACAAAAAAAAAAAATAAAATATATAAATCAATTCGAAAAGAAAAATCTTAAAAAAAAATATACCACAAAAAAACAAAATTCAGAAGATATTCGAAAGAATAGACAAAAATCATTTTCATACATTAAGCAAAAAAAAAAAATAAAAAAATGCAAGTGTTATGACTATTATTAACTAAACAAAATAATCCAACAAAAGGAGATAATTAAACCGGCCGAAGCCAGCCACCAATGTAAAATATGCCACAAAAGTAATATTCCAAAAAGGAGATAATTAAACCGGCCAACGTCAACGTCAATGTCAATGTAAAATATTCCACAAGGTTCAAAATAAAAATAATTATCTAGCTAGAATATCTAGCTTTTTTAGCAGCAAAACAAAAATACTATTGATTCAAAACAAAAAAAAAAAATTAAATATATAAATCGATTCGAAAAGAAAATATAACAAAAAACAAACAAAATTCAAAAGATATTCGAAAGAATAGACAAAAATCTTCTTCATACATTAAGTAAAAAATAAAAATAAAAAAATGCAAGTATTGTGACTATTATTAACTAAACAAAATAATCCAACAAAAGGAGATAATTAAACCGGCCAACGCCACCGTTACCGTCACCATCAATGTAAAATATGCCACAAAGTTCAAAATAAAAATAATTTTTTTATATTTCAATAAAATAATTGAAATGAAAATAACATACTTATTATTCACAGATTTCCTTTAGAAGAGAAAAATTAATATACAATAAAATACTTTAATAGACATAATAAAAACATAATATCAAAAAGCAGCTCCATCCGGCCGAAGCCAGCCACCAATGGTAAAATATGCCACCAACGTAAAATATGCCACAAAAGTAATATTCCAAAAAGATCTTAATAAAAATAATTTTTTTTTTTTATATTTCTATAAAATAATTGAAATGAAAATAACATACTTATTATTCACAGATTTCCTTTAGAAGAGAAAAATTAATATACAATAAAATACTTTAATAGACATAATAAAAACATAATATCAAAAAGCAGCTCCATCCAGAACGAAACATTTAATTATTATTTTTATACTCTGCACTATTAGACGAATTGATTAAGCCATGTCCGTCTGTCCGTTTGTCCGTTTGTATGTATGCAAACTAGTCCCTCAGTTTTTGAGCTAGAGAGCTGAAATTTTGCACAAATCTTTCTTTTTACCATACGCAGTACATTTGTCGGAACCAGCCCAATCGGAGCGCTAGGGGGGTACCTCCCATACAAACTACCCATTTGAATTCATGTTCTTATTAGAAAAATTGTTTTCTTTTTTGTCCTATCGATCTGAAACTTGGACTATTAGTGTTCAAGATAGACGCAGTACGAAAAGTGTAAATAAAACTTATTAAAATCAAAATTACTTATAAATAAAATGACTTGGCTATTAGACAAAGTTATAAAGACCTTAAATTTTGAAGTGGCATTTCCCCCAGAGTCTCGGTCGCGTAATCGTCCGCCAAAGCTATTTTGATCTACTAATTTCTCGACAATTGTAATCCATCCATGGATCCACTCAACAAACATACACAAAATCGGGATTGTGTTTAGCTTTTGATTTGTTATTACATATTTATAAAATCAGACAAATCGGTCGGCCCTCCAGTTACCTTGAATGGCGAATATGTTCCCATTGAGCCCAATGCTAAGTATCTGAGTCTTACTTTGGATAGAAGGCTTAACTGGCTGAAGCTTATTAAAAAAAGCTAGAAAATGAACTTACTGTTTAGGCATGGCTCCCAACTAAGTTTGAGAAGACAATGTCCAATATAGACTTACGGCATTCAATTATGAGATACATAGAAAGAGAAAAATAGTTGGAGAAGAGTAGTGGGTGCTCCGTTCTATGTACGACTCTCGGTACTCAAAGAGACCATTGGGTGCCACTGTTTAAGAGTGAGATAAGACGGAATAGTGTTACAGTTACATATGACCAGGTTGGAAGATCATCCCATCGCTCGCTTTGGATCTGCTCTACAATAGCTTTTAAACCAGAAGGCTACGAAGGAAGCATTCGCTCGACCTCCCATTTCGTTTCTCTTTATTTTTTTTATTAATTGCTATATGCTGACGTCCGATGTCAATCATGTAGCATGTTAAGTATGACTTTTACTATATAAAAAAATTTACTTATTTGCCACAAATTGACAAATGGTAAATATGGTAAATATTTTCAATATAAAAAATAAAACAAAAAATAAATATGATTTATAAAATTGCATTGGGCAATTTTTTCGATTTAATTGTGAATTTGTTGTGGATTTAGTAAATTTCGTCTTAATAGAAATGAATGCTAACAAATAAAATGGTAATTATATTTGATTTTATTTTCCTCCTTTGGATGATTTGTCCAACATTCGCCATTTGGGTATTTAAACCAAAGCCACTACGAGACCTAGACTCTAGGCCATGGAGGCAACCTCATTTCCATCTCTTAACTAATTTTTATATATTTAACGTTGCCCTTGTGACTAATATTTTTCCTGTTTATGATCATAAATTTCATAAAAAGTGAGAGCGGGGTAAAATACGCCCTCTCCGCTCAGCATTTTTAAATTCAAGAGCGATTTTTTTGTATTGTGGCGCAGAGAAAAGAAACATATTGACTTTTCGCTCGCACGCAAGCAACTATAAGCAAACAATTTCATTCTGTTTGTTTTGGTTTTGTTATGATTTTCGTTTTCTCACTAGTGTTTCTGTGCGCCTGGTTCCCTGAAATTAGTTTTGACAATTTATTTAGTACCACAATTAATAAAATTTATTCATTTTTTTACGTATGTATATCGAGAGTGTGGAGAAGGAGGGAGAGGCGTAAAATGGTAAGATGCGCATTAGTCAGCAGCCACAACAGCAAAATGTTAGTGTCCTGCTTCATTTTCTGGATGCCCGTTATTTTCCAAAAATTGAAAAATAAAAATTTTACAACAAAAATATGAAATTTGTTGTAATACGTACCCCGGTGCTCCATTTTGATAAATTTACCATTTCCATGACCAGACATGACCAAAAGCAACAGAAAAATCACACACATATACAGTTGTTTGTGTTACACCTCTGCTAAAAATCAATAAAGTCTGCTTCATTTTCCAACAGAACATTTTCTTCTTTAACTTCCGGTTGGGATTAGACGATTTAAAATAAATTCACCATTCTGATGTAATTGGGTGGTGAATACTATAGAGAATACATTAATTTCACTGTGAATGTCAAACTTAGGTGTTTTTGGTGTGTTGAACTATCAAATGTCAAAGTGATTATTTTCTTTCATTCATTGAGTTCGGAACACTGCACGTGCGAGCAACAAATAAACAAAAGTTGGATTTCGGCCGATTTTAGAAATGAAGCCACCATTCTTTAAGCCAAGTGATGACTGGGATGGATCCACTGAGGCGATTTCTTTCACCTCGCCTTTTGCAAAGTTCAACAACAACAAACAAGTTGAAGAAACAAACACGAAGAAAAACAAAAAGAAGCAAAAAGCTGCCCTACTTGCACATCCAGCAACATCACCAGCACCAGCAGCAAAACAAAGTGTCACAAATAATAAAGTCAAGACTGGACGCATTGAGAAATTGAAGAATAATGCCAAAGTGGAACATAAACAAAGTCGAAAAATTCACATGACACCGGCACTGGCCAAGGCGGCGGCGGAATTTGTCAATGCGAATGCAATGGAAGTTGAATCGACGGCGGTGAACGACCAAACAAGCAATAATAAAACTTCACTTGCTGCTAAATTGAAGTCTGAATTGATGGGTGGCCGCTTTCGCTATCTAAATGAGCAACTGTATACAATGAATAGTCGCAAAGCGATTAATCTCTTTGAACAGGATCGTGAATCGTTTAACGCCTACCACGAAGGATATCGTCAGCAGGTGGAAAAGTGGCCAATGAATCCATTGAAACGCATCATTAAGACAATAAACCGTTTGCCCAAGTCATTGGAAATTGGTGATTTTGGTTGTGGCGAAGGTAAATTAGCAGAATCTGTACCGCATAAAGTACATTCGATGGATTTAGTGAGCACACGGTCGGACATCATTGCCTGTGATATTACAAATACTCCGCTGGCGGCTCAATCCTTAGACGTTGCTGTCTATTGTCTCTCACTGATGGGCACGAATCTAAATGATTTCTTTCTGGAGGCAAATCGTGTCTTGAAATTGCATGGCAATGTTTATATAGCAGAAATACAATCACGTTTCGAAGATGTCCGGCAATTTGTGCGTGCAATGAATGCGTGTGGCTTTGATATGGTTAAGAAGGATGTTGCTATGAATTACTTTTATTTCTTTCATTTCAAAAAGATGCGACATGTCGGTAAAGTGGCCAAATTGCAACCATTCTCACTGAAGCCGTGTCTATATAGAAAGCGATAAAGAAAATATATATAGTTCTTATCTATTATTTAGTCTCTTATTTAAGTCATTGTTTTGCTAGTAAATTTTTTTTTTTACTAAGAAAATAAATAAGTAAAAAACATAAGGGGATTCCAAATACTAAGGATTTACCTACAATGGGAGATAATTCGATCTCTTTCGGGGATTGAATAATAACGACATTCCGAGTACTTAAAGTGGTTCCACTGATCTCCTCGTTGAATAAGGATGGAAAAAAAAAATTAATTTTGGTGTTCCGAGCAAGAAGTTCATCTATATATTTATATATTAAATTAAATCTTAAGAATGTTAACAATTAAAAAAAAAAACAAAAATAAATTAATTATTTCAATTCTGTTTAAACGTAATTGCATTTTTTGAACATCAAACTGTTACTTCCGGATAATATCAAGTCAACACATCCGGTGCGAAAGTTCATCAAAACTAAAACATCATACATGTATGATATTGAAATTATGTCTACCCACTTTTGTCCAAATTTGCATTGAAAATTTTGACTTTACCTGCTAGCAGTAAAAATGAGTTATAATTAATATTAATTTTTTTATTTATTTATATAATGCTAACTTAAAGTTAAAACTAGAAGTTAACAGAAAATTAGCCATGGCTGCCAGGGCCTTCAGCTATATTAATTTTAATTTATCACTCAATGCATTCCGATTGAATATTTCATTTCATTTCTCCCTATATTTATAAAAACCAACAAAAGGTCATGTGTTTCGTGTCGAGTCAAACATCGGTACATTTCACATCTCGTAGCAATGTCGCATGCAACCCTGCACTGCCTTTTCGGTTTCTCAACACTGATGGTAGTCTGCTCTACCGTTCTTCTTCTTCTTTTAAATTTCAAGTCCCTCGCGCGACTCCGAATTGCCTATAAGCCCATCACTCGCTACTTTTTCGCTCTTCACGGCTCTCTCTCACTCTCTTCAATCAAGATTTGAATTTTGACAAAAGCACATCTGTGCGCGCTGTTTATTTTCGGCCGTCGGTAAATATTTCAATACGACGAATATTGTTTTAAATTATATTATTAAGTATTAAATAATTCATTTTAAATTTAACACAACAATATGTTTATAGCATAAACTCCATTCGAAGCGCTTCGCGAACGCACCAAAAGATTTTCTTCTTCATCTTTTGTTTCGGTTCGGTTTGTCAGAGCAGATTTGTGCATGAATAAAATCCAATAAGTGAAAAGTGTGCTGCTGCAAGTTTAAAATCAAATTTTAAATTGATTTCAACCAAATTTAAATACTATAAAATTATAAGTGAATTTGTTGGGAAAATATGTTTATGTGAGGCATTTCACAGTGACGTCATAAATGGTAACGAACAACTCTCTTTTGGCTTTGCAATAGTTTATCTTGCCTTAGCTCAATATGAGTTGGGTGTGCGAGTGTGTGCGTTGTGTGTCTGTTTCGCGACATTCGTTTACTACTACGTACGTCTGCTGCTTCTTATTTGCTGCTTGTAGACGCGCAAAAAACACAAAAAAAAAAAAAAAATAAAAACAAAAACAAATTTGTTGTTTTTGGCAAGCTTTTGTGAAAAAACAACAAAAGCAACTTTAGCGAGAATCGTGAAAAATACATAAAATTTAAAACAAAGAAGACGAAAAAAATATTTTAATTAGAAAATGCATAAGAAAATGGCAAAGCAAAGTGTCAAAGCGAAGCGACGAGTGTAAAAGAATGAAGACGATGATGAAAGTGACAAGCAAAGGTCATCATTGCTACAGAAAAGCAAAAACAAATAAACATGTGGAAAATGCAAAAAAAAAAAAAATAAATAAAAAACAAATATTGTATTTGCAAAAACAAAAAGACCAAAACACATAAATAAATAAAATACTTGAATCATACTAAACAAAAGCGCCAAAAATAATCTTATTTTTAGAAAATTGTTCAATTTTCTTGTCTCTTTCTTAAAATTAAATAAATTCTTGTTGTTTTTCTGTTAAAAAAAAAAAAATAATCGCGTGACCAATTGAACAAAAAATAAAAAAAAAACACGAATTCGTCCTCTTAACTTTATGTTTCCCTAGTCAAAGACTATTAATATGTTTAATAGTCTTTGCTCAAGTCTAGTCTGCAAAATACAAAACACTAAACACCTTCTACACCACTCACTCTTTCATGTTCCACAAAGCCCACTAAGTTATGTCTCTTTGTCATTGCCATAAAAGAGCGCAGAAGGAACAAAGTGAAGAGCAGCCACACTCACACTCCAGGGAGCGTAAATTCGCACTTTATTTTTCTTTTTTGTTTGTTCTACAGCGTGATTGTGACAGTGTGCGTTTATGTCGATTATTGTTTTTCTATGCGTTCCAACACCTGCAATCGACCACATCCTGCCTACTTGTCTTCCTTCCTTTCGTGTAGATATTGTTGTTATTGTTGATAATACAAATATAATGTGTTCCATTATTTCTTGTATTCTCTGCGGACAACTAGTTTACTTAGTTTTGGTAAAGTTGGCCATAGATGTCCAACATGTCTGACCAAAGTGGAGGGCATTTTCTGCCCCAAAAATAAGGCAAACATTAAGTAGATCATTCATACAATATGGAATGTTTGCATTGAATAATATTGTAAGTTTGTTTGTAAAGAAATTAGTTCCTCAGTTGTACATATGTCGGAATTAGTCGAATCGGACCATTCCCAAAATTAATATTCTTATTAGAAAAAGTTTTTTGTTTTTTGTATTATCGAACTGAAACTTCGACACTAAAAATATCTTATCTGATATTCACTAACGATGTACATTTCAGGACCCTAGCATTACTGGATTGTATACAAACCCAGATTCAAATTCAAATGACCCTATTAGAAAAACTTCTTTGTTTGTGCTATTATCCAACTGAACTTTGAATAGTATAAAGTATTGTATTTGTCCAACATTCAACAACAATGTAAATTTTAAGATCCTAGTATTACTAAATTGCGAATTTCTTATACACATATATTTCCGTCTCAATTTTCTCTACTGACTTTACCATGAACATAAGTCAAATCAATAATAAAATATGTATGTATTTAAAAAACAGGAGCGTAGGCAAAACCTTTTCTTGTGTGGGTTTTTTTTTTTCTTGTTTTCAAGATTCAAATTTTTCTGTATATACCAAGAGTACGAGGATGTCATTTTTAAATGAAAATCTATAATTTTGAGATGTTTGCAATACTTTCTTAATAAAAAAACACTAAATACTATACTTGTAGAATCATGTTTAATGCATATTTTATATAATCTCTGGATTTTATGATAGTTTTGATTCCTATTGGCATTCTTCATTTGGTTTAAGATATTTTCAACCCATGCTAATGGGATTGGTGTCTTTTAAAATTAATCAAGACTCTCCCTCCACTATATTTTTGGCTGATATCGGGTGGATGAGGAGGTCATTCTAACAATTGTGTCTAATATTGTATATAGTCACTTTCCCAAACAGAACTCTCAATTGTTTATTATGGTTGTAATCTCCGAAGTTGCGCGTAAACGATTGTCATGCATGTTGGACGTCTAGGCCTGCCTGCCTACCATTATTTAGTCACCATTGTCGTTTGCGTTGTTGTTGCCATTGTTATTGTTGCACTTGGCATGCGTTACATTGTTTTTGTTCACATTCATGTTGTTGTTGTTGTTTTTGTCTTTGTGGGTTTCCTTTATTTTGTGTTGTTTTTTTTTTCTGACATTTATTTCGTCTGTTTGTCTCTCTGTCTCTTTGTTGCCATCCTATGTTTTATTTAGTTTTAGCCTTCAGCTTCAAGTAGCAACCAAACAACATCCACAGTTTCAGTCCCCTTGGCTGCTGCAGCAATTGACGAAAGAACAAAAACAACAAAGTAGAAAAGAAAAAGGACTTTGTGACATGAATCTTTACATACTATACATATGTATGTATGTGCTAGTTTGTTTGTTCTTCTTATTCTTGTGTTGTTGTTGTTGCTCTCGTTTTCTTTGTAGTCTCATTTAGTATTCAACTTTTTTTTCTTTTTTTTTGCTTACAATTTTGTTGCTATTGTTGTTGTTGCTTTTTATCCTTGAGAACTGCAACAACAAGAAAATAAAACACAACATCAACACATAAATTTTATTATATTAAACAATGATTTGACAACAGCAAGAAATAATCATCCTTTTAAAGTTTCATTCAAGTCAAATTATGTGATGTGATGACAAAGAAGGTTGCCGCTGTATATTAGCAAGCAAACCAGTTTGATTCAAGGATATACTATATACATATGTGCATCATATGTCTCCATATTCACTTTAAGGACAAAGTATAACCTTCTGTTTCATTTTTTGTGTCAATAACAATGAAACTAAAATATTATTGTATTAGAACAGAAAATACAAAATATTCGTACCATAAATGGGAAAGTATTTTGTTGGTTAAATTAAATCTTTTATTATTATGGAAAAACCAAAAGCAAAAAGTTTTCCAATGCGATATTTTTCAGCCAAACCAAGGATTCCATGAGAGAAGAATTTCTATTCTAATTTCTACTTGGAAATGGAAGAGATTTTTTAGAGAATTGAAAAGTTCTTCGGAAACTGAATGAGTCATCAATCGAACATTGATTTAAAGCGAAATAATTTGGTAAAATCGTTCATTTTACCGTGGTCTGCTCGGTTGAAACTGGTTATATGTTCTCTCTATAGATATCCTGTGATTTGTTGGATTGTGGATTTCAAGAACTCATGTATAACTCCACCAAATTTACAACATAATTTTTTCTTTTCATGGGTATTCTGCTTTGCTATTGACTTTACTAGTTGACCTGAATCGTAAATAATTTCAAAGTGTTAAGTTAAGGATTATCGAGTCAAAATTCCTTTCCAGTTCACAGATGAATTTTCGAATTTCAATTTCTATTCCTTTCAATCTGTTTTGACTTTATTTGCCTTCAACACTGAAATTATTACTTTTGACGGAATTTTAATGTTGGAATTGTGAAAAAACAAGGTAAATGTTAGATCTAAAGAAGACATTAATCTGTTGCCAAAATCATGTTCAAATTTTTCTCAAACCTCAAAAGACAGTTTCCCATTTATTCATGTAATATTTATTCATCTATTATTTAACTTAAGACTCTTGGATGGGCTGACATCCAAGAGTCGCGGGTTCGATTCCCGCTCAAGGCAAGTCTGATTCTGCACTTTTCTAATTTCTTCCTTTCCTTTTTAACTTTCCCCTGAGCTGCTCATATTTTATTGTAACATTGAAATCTGTTAAATAATTTTTAAATTATTGTATATTCCAAACAATAATTCTTGAAAGCCCAATGAGATCACTTTTATTGTTTGTTGTCTTTTTTTCTTTATCAATTGAATGTTGATAAGAATTTAGATTTGTAAATATTGATAGAACTATAGAAAATGCGATTAAATCTAATCAAATACGAATTTTGAAATTATTTTAAAAAGGAGAAGGTCTTATGGATTCCATTGTCAAGATATTCTGTGTATTCCCTATAGGATTAATTTAATTTATGGTTCGAGGCCTGAAAAAGTGTTGCAAAAATTAAAAATAATATTTTTAAATTTATTTTTAATTTAAAAAAAAAAAAAATTAGTTCTTTGAGAAAATATCTTTTCACATGCCGACGACACGGAAAACAATGATAGCAACCCCCGTTTTTAATAAATGAAATGGAAAAAGAAATCTTAAAGTGTCGGACAGACAAACAACAAGTATAGAGAATAAAGAGAATATAAAGAAAGATATAAATATATTTTTAAAATAAAGCGCAAAAACAAAATAAAATTAAATTAAAATAAAAATAATAAACTCAAATTAATCTGCGCATCTGTTGCGCAAAAATATAACAAAACAAAAAAAAATTTAAATAATAAAAATAAAATGAAATTTGCAAAAAAATAAGAGATACAGAAAATAAAGTTGTGCGTTGGTAGATCAAGCAAAGATACAAAGCTACAACAACATAACATAAAACTGGTGGCTAGAAGAACATGTAAATGAAGAAGAAAACAAAATAAAAAGCAGAACAAAATAATTGTGTTGTCATTAATCAATGTCTACGTCATCTTAAGGGAACCAAGTTGATTCGTTACGCACACTACACGTAACTACTCCATAGCTCATAATAAGAAGTATCTATTTCAAAATATGATGCGCTACCTGATTGCGCAAAAGTATCAGACTTGAATCCTGAAATAACAACGAAGGAAAGACATAGAGAAACAGAAATTGTACAAAACATTTGTGTAGGCGTTTGCGTCCTATAAAAGCCGGTTTTCATTATCTTATACTTCAGAATTCATACCAAAACCGCATCAGATACTTAAATTCAACTGAAAAGGAAGACCGACCACCCTTGATTCCATATTTGTTGTACATAATAAACAATGGGTAGCGTTTGGAAGCGTTTACAGCGTGTTAACAAACGTGCTGCAAAATTTCAATTTACCGCTTCATATCATGAACTTCGATTGGAAACCACCGCCAAATGGTAAGTTTAATGAACCCTTTTTCATATTAGATTTTATCTCTTTTGTAAATGGAAATATTCTAATACTCGTATACGCATATGATTGATTACTTTGTTTTGGTTTGAAATGAAAATTTTAATTTCATATTTATGTAAGTAGATCAATTTATGATCTATAATTTAATAGTTTTATCGATTCTGATTGAAATGGAATAATATGTACGAGTATGTGGTATCATTACAAGCTCTAGGACTCTTTAGTTATTCATACTGTTGATAAGCCAAAATAGTAACAAAGTCCTCTATGAAAATTAAAATATGATAAGAATAATTTTGAGAATATATATATGGCCTATGAAATAGAAAAAATTTGAAACTATTTATTAGTTAAAACAAGAAAATACAATACAATACATACTCTTCAAAGTCAGTACACATACAGCTTTTCAACACTGAGACTGAAAAATTTGAATGGAAGCTATACGGCCCAGTTATTCTATGGTCTTGAAATTTACATAGTTGCTGAATTTGAATCAGGCATTTATAGTATCAAAAATTCCGTTCGATAATACAAAAAGCAAAAAAGTTTTTCTAATAAGAACCTGAATTTTGATTTGTATGGGAGCTATACGATCCAGTAATTCTAGGGTCTTGAAATTTATATAATTGGTGAATATGTGTTGGACACTTATAGTATCCAAATTTCAGTTCGATAATAGGAAAAGCATAAAAGTTTTTCTAATAAGAACCTGAATTTAAATTTTGATTTGTATGGGAGCTAGACGATCAAGTAAACCTAGGGTCTTGAAATTTATATAATTGGTGAATATGGGTTGGACACTTATAGTATCCAAATTTCAGTTCGATAATAGAAAATGCATAAAAGTTTTTCTAATAAGAACCTGAATTTGAATTTTGATTTGTATGGGAGCTATACGATCCAGTAATACTAGGGTCTTAAAATTTACAAGTTTGATGGAGATGGACTAGAAACCTATAGTTTCCAAAATTCAGTTTGATCGTACGAAACCAAAAAAGTTTTTCTAATAACAACCTGATTTTTAATGTGTGGTTTGTATAGGAGATACATCCCATAGTGGTCCGATCAAACTAAAATTTGAATATTATAAGTTTGTAATATATTTCCACCAACCGTGTAAATTTCTAGACCTTATGATTGCTGGATACAAAAACATACATTTCTTGTACGGGGACCACTTAAAATTTTTAACTTTATTTTAGTTTTAATATTTGTTGCTGTAGCCCCGACTTTCAACTTTCTACCTATTACGTTTCACGAGATGGACCCCAAGGAAGGACGGAGAGATGGTCACCGTAGCGCTAATAATAGGATTCCATATTTACTCCTATATACTTATGTATATGTATTCAGAAAGACACCTCGAAGAACCCTTTTTCTGTAACTAAGGGTACAATGTGTCACATGAATATTCTGAATAATGTAGCATTTTGCAAACGCAAAAAGCAGTTTCATTTTCTATAGAATTTTAACTAGAAATGGTTACATAAAAACAATTTATACACAAATGAAAAGTTCCAAATGCATATAAATTGTTTGCCTTTAGAAATTTGACATGAATGCATATGCATAAATGTAATGTATGTAATAATATATCGATGGATTTACATAAATAAGAGGTGTGGTTATAAAATTCATATGACAAATGATGCCTTTCATTTCGATTTCCATAAGTTGCTGCAATCATATTAGTCTAGTTTTCTAGTCGTTTGTATCACATCTTTTTATAAGAAATTTTGAAAATGCACTCCTGACACTTTATAAAATTAAGTTATAGTTTCCAAGATAAGATACCTAAAAAGACGTTAAAAATAATAGATGTGAAGTTATTAGGGGTGGTAGCCCATTTTATGACCAGCTCACTCACACTCACTTAGGCTATTAAAGACCCGCTCTGGCAAATCTGGTCCAATTGGAAGGTCAGTTAAGTAGTCGTGTAATTGCTCAAACTGTAGAAATTGAGGTAGATTTTACATACTCTTAGCAATATTCTCGTTATTTTATAACCACATCTCGTTTCCATTTCCTGTATGTGTGACTATATACAATACTATGTACATACGAGTATATTTTTTATCTGTTTAAAAACCACCACACAATTTCCTGTTATTTTGATATTCCTTATACTACAATACAACATAAATTTTCTATAAGAAATACTTTTTCTTTTTAAATTCTGTTTATGCAATTTGCATTCATGATTCTTACTACCCATGCAACCCAAACCCTTTATCATTTGTTAAACATATTTTGTGATTACTTTATAGAATGTTCATGTTTGTTTTTCGTAGATACTCACTCATTCTTCTTTTAGATAATTTCGTATTTCCTTTTTTTAAATATTGTACAATGAAATCTTATTTATTTCACTTACGCTAATTGTTTAAGACGCAAATCTTTCAAAAAATATGTTTATAAACAAAAGAGAAAAATTAATAATAATTATTTTTGCGGAACTTTGAGTGTATGCCAAATAGAGAAAAAGAAGAAATGAATAATGTATCTCAACATGATATATGTACATATATAATATACTTGTTAATAACCCATGTATTTATAGTATTTTTATGTGGTTAGTTCGAAAATGAGGCGTTAATGTGAACACGAGAAAAATATATCATATTATTGTAGATTTTCTTTTATTAGAATCTAAGATTTTAGCAAATCTTTTAACACACGAAATAAAATAAAAGTCTTTATCATCATTGTTTCTTAAATTAGAACGCAAAATGAAATGTTAGCCAAGGGGGAAAAAAAAAAATAAAAAATACTAATGCAACCTCACGTTTCTCAGCGATAACGAAATGCAATGTCAGAGATCGAATTGAATCGGTTCGGATCGAAATAGAATTGTCTTGAATTGAATCGAGTTGAGTCGAGTAGAATCACATCAAAACAAGACAACATTGAATAGATGTGTGTCTACAACAATAACAACAAATAGAACTCATTAACAAATTGCATACAATAACAACAACAACAACAACAACAATAACAACAATATCAATGAACTAGTACTGTAGTATCATCTACCATAATATTTACTCTTATTTATATGAACAACAGTTTTACTTTATTTCTCTTAATTACTTTGCATGATGTCGAGTGCAATTTATACCAAACAGTTATACAAATGCATCTTATAGATAAATATAGCATTAATAAGCAACAACAACAACAACAACAACAAGTGTTAACTCTGTTCAACATTTTTGTTATTGTTATTGTAAGTTTATTACTACTAATTGGCTGACAAAATTTACACGATGAAAATATGTACAAGAGAAAAAATTAATGGGTCATCAAAAAATTATAACAAAATATGTTTGATAATTTCAAATTCAAATTTTTATTTTAAAGAGATTCTGAAATGTATAAAGGATTATTTAATCGATGTCTGAACAGTTCAATTCTTAGTATTCATATTTTAATTTGTCTACTGCTTAGATATTTTTATAAGTGACTAACTGCGAGGGTCCATTAATATTGTATGTAAGTCCTTAGAAAATCTAAGAGATGGCGCTCGTTAAGGTTTTCCTTTTTTTTTTTTAATTTTAGTTCATCACTTATCTGCTGTTGGAGTCTCAAAAATATTGACCAAATGGTTTCATTTTTATTCTCAATTAAAGCAATAAACTTTAGTAAATTAAAAAAAAAAAAAATAAATAGAATAAGAATTTCAAATATTTTAAGTAAAAAACCATCACCGAAAGCAAGGAAAGGAAGGCTTGTTAAATATTATGGGGATTGTGCACCATCAATTTCAATGGTTAAGAAGAGGTTTACTGAATTCTTTGTCTTCGTCGTACCAGCACAAGACACGCCGAACGTTCATTTCACCAAAAAGAGTTGGTCACTCCAGAAATCGTTGATTAAATCCATAAAAAGTTATTGGACAATAGAAAATTAACAGTGCGTTAGGTGATTGAGACTGTAGGCCTATCACCTTTGGACATGGACATGAAGAAGCTAACGCGCGATGGCTGACGACATTTTTTTTGGGATACATGCGGTGTCATTTACATCGTATACATTACAAAAATTAAAACAATCATTGACAAATATTATGTAGAGCCGTTGGATAAATTGATTTCAAGAAAAAACGACCGCATTTGGTAAAGACAAAATTTGTTTTTTTCAACATGACAATAAACGTGTGTAGACACCATGGAAAAAATCCTTAAATTAAGCTATCAACTGCTACCCAATCCAGTATATTCTCTAAATTAAACATTCTGTAAATATTTCATATTTTCAAACGTGATGGCTCGACGTTAAGAGATTTTTGGGTCATTGAAACAAACGCCTATTTGAGGAACTTGAGGAAAACCTAACCTATTATTTGGAAGGGATAAGAAAATTGGTTGAATGCCGAACGAAATGTATCGAATAACTCGATTAAATTGAAACTTATGTAAAGACTAAAGCACAGTTCTTCGTAAACTGTCTTGGGCAGTGAGGATCAATACTAAATTCGTTTCATATTTATTTTAGGCGGTTGGAACATCGTCATCAATCTTGCTAATATCTACCTATGTACCTTTTATGAAGTTTTTCATATTGTTGTATTTATTTTTAATTTCCTAAAAGAATTTCGCTTTGTACTATTTTGCCTAAAATTTCTTTGTTCTTGTTTGTTTTTGTTGACTTCGCATGTAAATTTTGTCATATAATAATATTAGCAGACTGAGGAAATCAGGGGAATGTTATTTCACGGTGACATATGATGGTGCAAAACTTTCATAAACAGCATCAAATTCTACAGGAATTCTATGATGAATTTCTCTCTATTTTCTATATTTTCTATTTTAAAATTATCAGGCAAAGTTTTATGAACAAAATATATATAGTATTTATTATTTGGCAAGTGATTAAATATTCATGATGAGAATAGCAACTTTTCACACCTTTTACACTTGCATTTTAATGAATTATTTTATAAAAAATATTATAGTTTTATATTTATTACGTAATAAATATTTTACAATAATTAAACTTGTGAAGTGGATTTCTATAAACATTTTGTTGATTTTAAATTTCAATTAAAATTTGTTCAATAAATTTTCAATAAATTCAACATTATTTACAAAATACTCTAGTTGATTGTTAAAAATTAATTACTTGCTGAGAGGCAACTTTACAAAATGTACAGTTTATTGATGAATCAACCATTTGTATTAAGCATAAAATTTCCAAAAAAAAATCTCTTTGTTTTCAAAATTTAAGCTACATTAAATTCTTTTTTAAATAAAATTTCAGTTCTTTACTTTTCTCATTTCGAATACTCGTATGCCTTAGATTAATTCACCGGAACTACAAATATGAACCGGTTAAACAACAACGGTAACAACAACAATAGCACAATATCTTATTATAATGAAGCTGTTGTTGTTGTTGATGATGATAATGATGAAGTCATTAGTAACTAACTCATTGGCACTAGAACGTAACATGAAAAATCAGTTAAAAACAATATATTTACTTAATGAATAAACATGTATGGAAAATAATTCAATCTACAGAGAAGAATAAGAGAATGAGAAATAAATAACACTCACGGTTCGTTGATAATTGGCTTTAAAGAACTTTAACTTGATTCAAATCTAACGACAAATTAAAGTGACACTTTGAATTCCAACACCTGATTATGTCACCATAAACCGCTACGTACCTGTGTATCAACTTGAGTCCAAAGCAAAAGATACAAAATACGAAAATAGGAAAACAAACATGATTTTAAAGAAATTTTAAATCAAAATGTGTGTAGGAGGAGTCTTAGAGAATTTGAATTAGTGTGTAGCTGTCTCTTTAAATCTTGTCAAATCTTGCATCTACAATAATAAATTTATTATTGTAATTTTCATGAATGTTAAGTTGAATAAACAATCTTGAACTTGAACCTCTACCGCCTCTACCATATATGAAAAGGAAAGAAATTGCATGTGACAAATTCATAAATGTGTGTGTTAAGTCAAATGAAATGAATTTGGAAGACCAAAAAATAATTTTTCTCAATCATATTGAATCGTAACAAATCATCAATTTTTTTTTTTGTAATTTGTGTCTTTTTATGTATTTTGGTCGCAGCTTGTGTGCGGCCTTCAATTTAATTCAACTCAACTCAACTGAAATGATTGACGAACTGATCAAATCTCCAATAGAATCAAAACCAACATCATCGTTACAATTTAATTTACACTTTGTCAATGTCAATGATGATATTTTCTCATTTTTGGCTTATTTTATTTGAGCAATATAAACAGAAGAAGATTCCACAGAACAGCAGGAGCAAAAGTTTAAAGAAAAAAAAAAGAAAAAATAAACAAAATAATAAATAAACAAATGTATCTATGAGTTATACTACCGTAGCAATATTGGTGATGGCAGTTGACAAGAACAACAAACAAAGGCAACTGATGTCATTAGTTATTTTATTTATTCATTCTTTTGTTTTCATATTCGCTTCTCGTGATACAATAATATTGTTGTATTGTTGTATTGTTTTTTTTTTCATTTACTTCCGAAAATCTAAAGAAAAAGTAATTTATCTAAAAATGTATGTTTCCCTTTTTTGATTGAAAAGAGTTCAATAAATAAATCCATTCTGGTCAATTTTGATCAAAATCATTGAAATTGGTGTAAATATAAGATTTTTGCTTTTATTTTTATGATATTTATAAGATATGGCGGATATTGCCTTCTACTTGTTTCAAACCAAGGTAAGTATAAAATCACATTACTTTTTAGATGGCAGATTTAAGTTTTTAAGCTTTTCAATAACCAAAAAAAAAAAAAGTAAGTCAGGGAGCAGTGTTCGTCTCGATTAAAAATAGTGTGCATTTGAACGAGATCAGGGGTTGCATGTCATTTCTTCCGTGTTTGGAAAGAAAATAATATTTTTAAAGTGATATTTCTTATTAAAAGTTAGAGTGAAAAAATACAAATCGTCACGTTTTGGAATCATCTGTATCTCATGAATCACACTAGGTAGAGACTTCAAATTTTCACAAAATGTGTATTTCTATTGCCATATCCCCAACACATAATACAATTTTTGGGAAATCCACTGGAAAAGTCCCAAAAAAGAGATTACATTTACACAACAACAACATGTAGTTTGTAGTCAAAGAAACCAAAAGCAATATACAGACGGACGGACAGACTGACAGACTTTGAGATGATCTCTCTCTGTCTGTTTTTAAGAAGTTTCACTTCTATCACGTGTACGATGGAACACGCGCAATTTATTTTTTTTGTGTTTAATAAACAAATTTTCTAAATTTTATTCGTCTAAATTGATTATTGTTCCATATGAATCAATGAATGATAATTGATAGCTTTCTTGTTGTAGCTTTTGTTTTTAATTTAAGATTCTATGTTCAAATCAAAATTTTTATGAGAGACATAATTGAATGCTTCTTACTTGAAATCTCTGAAAGTGAAACCTGCTTGTTGAATTTTCTATTATAAAACTACAAAATTATTCTTTAGAAATTTCATCTTTTCACTTTTTCATTTCATCCTGTCATCTGCCAAGTAAAGCTAAAGATATTTAAATAAAATTTCTAGAATATTATTTAATTAAATTATGAATGCTTCTTACTTATTCTAATCCTTAAGTTTCTTTTGAGAATAGACATTGCATTGCAGATTTGTTGTTGTTGTTGTTGTTGTTGTTGTTGTAGCTTGTATCCTTCAATAGACTTTCATTATTCATTTCCATCTTATAGTACTGTATAGTCATTATGCGCACTTCAAACATTTTCTGCTGATGGCAAGAAATTTTACCATATATTTTATTTTTTTCATTTTTGCTGCTACTGCAGAAGGAAGGATCAAAGCATCTTCAACTGCAACACAGCAAAACTACTATAAGTGTATTTAAATAGAAAAGCAAACTTATGCCAAAGATAGATAGACAGGCGGGAAGACATAGATGCAGCAGACATGCAGTCAAGTGTAGTCAGTAAGGCAGCCAAAGAGGCAACTTGACAATAAATGATGGAACGAATATTCATTCATATAATATAGTATGGTACAAGCTTGGATAGATAACGAGAATGTCTTGAGTATTTATAGCGACATAACATAAATGTATTTCTTAGATACACGCCCAACAGTACCACCTCCTCAGGCACCAACACTAACACCGCCACCACCACCATCTTCCCTGTTATCACTCTTTGTGCTATGGCACCCAACTTTATCAGCACCTTGACAAATACCGCCTTCTTCTGACTTTACGTCTTTATATGTTAACACCCACTGAAACTCTTTCTGTTCTTCGACAGATGGTTTGCTATTTAATCCATACAAACTCATTCTTCTCTTCTTGAGTTTAAAACTAAGAACAATATCGAAAGAAACGACTTTGCTACCCAATGAAATATCTGTGCCTTTCGTCTTTTAAGATAAAATTTAATTTTCCAGCAATTTAATGCATTGAATGAGTTGTAATTGATGTGTTTTGCGAAAAGTAGTTTATTTAATTTTACACATAGGCGAAATAGTGGGGGGAGAGGGAGACTAAACAATCGAGTGAGTAAATGACTGAGTGAGTTAGTCAGCAGAAGAAGTGGGTGTGAGTAGACTTAATGCATGATGTATTATATAGAAACATTTGACAGCAGGCTTTTAAATTAGCGTCAATCTGTCTGGTGCTTATAAGATTTTGGCAGAATTTCTAACTTACTTGGCAGCTACAAAATGATTGTGTGTATTACAGTGATAGAGTTTACTCATTTCTCTTGTTGTAAAAGTAGTCTTGGCAGCAGTTGAATTACATATTTATTTGCTTTTATTTTTTTTTATTGAAAAAGTGTTGAAATAAAACAACTGTAACATAACTGACACCTTAAAAATATGAGGAGTATGCGTTTTCTCTATTTTACTTAAGTATTTGTTCCTAAGAATGTTGTATTTAAAGAAGGTGGTGCATTTCGTAACCGTGGACCAAGAACAAGAGCTTCTTAAAATCTCAAAGCTGAAGTTATAGACCTACAAAACGTACAAGATAAATCGTTTGATAAGAAAGGCATGGAAACTTTAGAGAAGCACTGAAATGAGTTCATCTGTTAGTGGTTTACATTAATGCATAAAGAAGAATTTAGCTTGGATGCTAATGGGGTCGAAATGCATAAAAGTTTACTGAGTTTCCTAAATCTTTTAAAACTGTAAATTCAAAAACTTTCATAATAAAACTGTTTTGATTTTCATTATACTAAAAGTCTCAATGACCCCAAAGGCTAATATTGATTACTTAAACATAAAAAAAAAAACACCTTAACACACCGCACGCACCATCATTGAGGGCAAATAAAAACACTAACCACGACAACTGTCAACTTAGTGGAAAAATCAATATGAAAAGTATATAATATTGTAAATTTTCCAATAAACCTTCGTGTTGTGTTGTGTGTTCAGTGTTGATTGTACTCAATAGTAGCGGAAAATATTAAAAAGGGTGCAAGTAATAACTACGTCTGACAATATAAAAATGAAATCTACACATGCGGCAAACATGCATAACCGCAGATATTCATTCTATCATTGCATAGAAGTATAGTATCTTAATACACACCACAATGAATGCTTTTTGTTTCACTGTTTTTCTATTTGTTTGGTGTCTAACACTCGGTTGCACCTCTGTCTAACCAGTAGTGACTCCCTGACCATGTCAGCGGTATTAGCCAGCTCATTGCGTTGCCTCTTATTTATTGCTTATATGTTTGTCAGTCTGTCAATCTATCTATACATTAAATTATCTATAAGTTTTGTTTGTACATTTCTTATGTACTGTGTCATGGGTATGATGCCGATACTCCCTTGTACCACTACTCAATGTCATTCTACAATAAATTGTCTTCTAAAAGACAAGACAACTCAATAAGAAGAGACTTCATTAGTTTCATGCTTTATGTTTTTCAAAATTGTTCCTGAAGCATGAAAATGTTTCATTTAAATTTCAAGTCTTATATTTTTCTTTTAATTGGTAGTATTAGTAATTTTTGTTTGTCAAGGCTATCTGCACAACACACTTGTCTATTTGTGTATCTGTATATTTAAATCTGTTGGTCTTTTCAGTTGGGTCCCATTGGGGATTCGAGCAGCTGTCGATTATCATTGGATATTCAACAAAGACTACTTAGGTGGCACATATACATAACAATTTATTTATTTATCTTTTCGAAATAAACTCCCTCATTTTTCCCAACATTTGCAATTTATCATATTCATAGTTGGTTGTCTGGTTTGATTTTAAAAAAGAAATAGTAATTAATAAACCGAAACGAAATCAGAAACTAAAAATTATCATTAGTTAAATTACCCATAGTCAATTGAAGCTTCTAAATTAAATAGAAAATAGATGGAAATTTTATCAATTTATTAAATATTTTAAGTTGTATTTAACTAAATTCGTTGATGTCAATGATCCCCGGCTATCAATAATTTTGAGATAAGACTCAAAAGCGAGTTTTCCTATATGTTAAGCAAATAAAAGTTCTCGGACCGAACGCAAACCAAATTCTTAAATAAATCGAGAAAAAAAAACATTCTTACTGAAATCTGAATCTGAACACATAGAAACCCAACTATGCCCATAGATCCATAGATTCCTTTAGTAAAAAGGTAACACTTATAGAATTGATGACTAGACTTCTTTCATAAGATTTTCAATTCAACAAAAAAGTTTGCAGAGCACTGATTCTTTTGATCTTTAAGCCTTTGACGTGACTTTTATTAGCCACTCCAAGGTATGTTTTTGTTGTTGAATGCATTGTGTAATATCGAAATTTCTTTTGGCTCTTCTAAGATTACACAAAAGTCTACAAAAGTTTGAAGGCAAACAAAACAAACGAGAAAGGAATCGCGCAAATATCCTTTCAAGGACACGATGGCGACAAAAAACACTTTCATACATAAATACTCTAAGTGAAGAAGGATTCAAGGATTCAAATGCGAATACAACTCAAGTGTGACGTTAAGTGAATACATTTCTAGGCAAACGAAGTCAGTACTTTTCCAATCGATAAGAGTCCGCATAGAAATGAGTGGGTGGATTGAGGATTTTGATAGGAAAATACCAAAGCGTATCTCGCTTCCAAACCTTTTTGAAATTGGCATACTCAAGGATAAAGCAAGCAAACGAACATTTTCACATCAACAGCTTAGTGAAATGGCAGTCATTGCCATAAAGTATTCTGGGAATGAAGGGTTTGGTGAAACGACACCCAAAGGATTTAACATGGCAAGGACATGGCACATACACAACAAACACATGAAACTTGAAACATACTAAAAAGTTATTGACATTTGAAAACTCTTAATGCTATTTCCAGTTTGTTTGCTTTCCTATTTTTTCCTACATATAATTTTTTTTTTTTTTTTTGGAGTTGGAAGAATGAACAAAGCTTCATTAAACAGTTGCCAGGTGGCGCTGAAATAATGGTTTTTATTCTCTGTTGGGTATTGGGGGTTCCTCATTATAATACGCGATTTTAAGGGTTGTTTTTTCGAACAATTATTTGGTATTGTGTTGGTGTTGTGTTGTTGTTATTAAAAGAGACTGAGAGGAGTATTGGTTATGGGTTTCGGTTTGGGTAAAGTTTACTTATGTGTAATGAATGACTCATGCATATACATTTTAAGGCGCAAATAATTTTTCTAAATATTTGTATACTACAATAAAGTGGACTAAGCGAAAGACTGTGAGAGGTAGTACACCAGTGAAAGAAATGTTTTGGATTGGTAAATTGCGTTCGAAATGGTAAAAGTTTGTGTTTCTTTGAGTTGAAATGTTTGGGTTTTTATGGTTGAATAAACATTTATTTTGATTTCGGTCACGATGTCTATAGTCTCCAGAACAGAACAGAACAGAACAGACAAACAGGAATTGTGTGTACAAAAAGAAAATTACCCCAAAAATTGGTTGTGGCACATTTCTAATTGTTTTATTGTAATTATAACTTCTGTATTTTGTTTAGAATAGCTTTTTGGGACTATAAAATGTGCTTTGTGTAATGCAAATGTAATTGAAAATGTGATTGTGTGAATGGCATTAAGTTCTTGTTTTAATTACTAGACATGCGCTGTATATGTTTATAGATTTAAAGAATGTAAATGCATATGATGATGGTGTAATTGTTATGAAAAATATAATAAATTTTGTATATTAAATTGTCTTTCTTTTTTTTTTTTTTTTTTTTGGTTGAAATTTGCACTGAATTTCAAAAAAAAAAAAAAAAAAAAAAACAGGTTTAGACCGGGAAAGTTATGTGTTATGTTATATTCACTAATAATATTTTTTATTCTAACAAATTTTCACTCTCAAAAAACCTTACAAAGTTTATTTGCATTGAGTTTAAATTAAATCATTGAATGTTCCATTTTATGTCTCTTTTATACCCATATTATAGCTACTCTTCTTGCCCAACCCCTGGCTTCTTCCCATTGTCTATTTATACATAAATATTACATTGCAAAAAAAAAAAAAATACAGTAATTTGCATAGTTTGCTCCGCGTATATTTTCACAAAGACACCCAACAACAGATAGACAAACAGATAGCTCTATATTCTATAGACTCGTATGTATCTAAACACGTGTCTGGGACGCCAATTATATGCCGTCGGCGTCAACAGACAAGCACTTTTAATTTAACCAAAGTATGAAAAAATACTGACATCAATTTTATGTATTTTGTTGCCTTAAATTCATTGCTTTATAAATGGCACCAACACATAACAAAAACAACAGAAGAAAAGGCATTTCCAAGATCCAACACCATTAAATCATCATCTCCTCTTCATTTGTATGGATGTGATGTGTGTGGGGATGTGCTTGGCCCCATGTTTCAAGGGAAAATCTAATTGAGCGTTGCATAAATTTATTTATACTTAAAAATTGAGCTCAGCTGATGTGGTTTTGTTCTTTTATATTTGTTTTCTAGCATGAAAATTAATTAATATTCAAATATTAAGGAAAATTCTAGGAATTCAGAAGTGAGCTTCAATTTATTACATGTGGTTAAACATTTATCTAACCAAAATAGCAACATTTTCGATAAAAAAAAAAAACAACTTTAACAGGAGTAGATTTAACTCTTACGAAAATCATGTAATACAGATTGAGATCGGTAAAGAATCTGACACAATTATTGATACATTTGTAGTAAATTCTATAAATTTGAAGGGAGTTAGAATAATAAAATTAATGGTTGAAAAGATCGAGGTAATATAAAAAATAAAGTCAATTCTTTTACTCGAGAATCACCATTATAGTTTAAGAGAAGTAGGATTTCATCTCTGACCACCTTTCATGAATCGATTTTGTTCATATTTTGGTTGACCTTTCTTTGGAGCAAAACATCGTAAACATGACACTTTGGACGTGCTGGATTGCATCAATTATGGATCCATTAATCATGGAAAGTAGTATAATTTACTATGAGACATGCAAAGCAGTTAAACGGTATCAAATTTGTGTTATAATTTCTGTGGACTGTAAACAAACCATCGTCGTCACTACTAATAATACTATAGATAAAAAATAATTGACTTTCAGATTTTTGAAAAAATATATCTTTGTTTGCCAATAAAATTTACTCTTTCCATTGCCTCAAATTTTCAATGAATTACAAATCAATGCAGAGTTTTAATTTAATATTGTATTTGAAATTTATTATTACATAAATCCGAATATTTTTAGCTTAAACGATCAATGAAAGAATAAATCTATTCTAGGCAACTAATCTTCATTTACATGATTTATTATTTTTGTTATTATTTGTTGTTTTGACTTGCTTTCCTGAACTTGAACTTTCCAGTTAATTCAATTCGTTCTAAGTGAAATCACGGTCTAGACTACTACTTACTTACTTAGTTTCATTCTTAAAACTCGGACTTACTATTTCTTTTAGTTTTTATTTTTTTTTGTTATCCACTTAATAATACAATAAAGAAGACGTAGAATCGCTTCCACTGGAATGAAATTGTGTTCATGAATAATTTATGAATTTATTACATTGAGAATTCTTTCTTTCTGATGCGAAAAAAATGAATGAGATTTTCTATGGTGATTTATGTATTTTCATTAAGCCCTTTTAAGATACTCACTCTTCTACCACAACTTGAATAATGAGGGTATGTGCTTGTATTTACATTAAGTTGGAAAATATGTATATTGTATGTACAATATGTTTGTGTATTCTTCATTCTCTTCACACATAAAAGTTCATTAAAATTAAATAAATTTAAGAAAATAATACAAATTGTGGATGGACGGTTTCGTTTTGCACTTAAAAATCAATTAATAATGTTTGTAAAAACCCATGGCAGAAAAATATTAGCTGGAAATGTAGCATATGAGTATGTTATGTGTTGGTACTTCAAAAGAAAATGAAATATATATTTAGTATATGGTTTTCCACACTACTTGAGAAACACTTCAATGACTTGTGCTTTTAGTTATGGAAGAATGTAAATAGTTTTTCACTCCAATTAAAAACTTTTCCAATTTTTATAAATTGAAATTCAACTCTTCTTGTGACTGATTGATTGAAAAGCTTTCAAATTATAGAAATAAAAAATGTTTCCACTAAATTTTTTTGCATGTAATTTTATATTAATTCTTCTGACATAGTACATAAGTAGTTTCCTTTTGTGGATTATATTTTTAAAGAATTTGCTATATTTCTTCTTACACATTTATATCGTAAAATCATATGAAGAAGATTTTAATGTGATTTCTTTTCGTGAAAACAAGGTTCTTATAGAAAAACAAATAAAAACGTGACATATAATTGTTTATATATTGTTTTACTAACTTTTACCTTCAACTATAATATTTTTTTCTTGTGCTTTAGTTATCTATAAATTATTGCGTTTTGTTTAAAGTAAACAAAATAAAATGTTCTAAAAGTTTTTACTGATAAGCAGCATTTTTGTAATAGTAGTTCTTTACATATATTACATACATAGTACAATACAAGTAGAAGAATAATGTTTCTGAAACTTTAAACTTTTTGTTGTGAAGAAACAAAGGGTTATATTTATAGAAGTCAATTGATAATAGTCAAATAGTAAAAAAAAAAATGTGGTTTCTTTGATGCGAAGAAGGTTATTTTTAGTAAACTTAAAGAAATTATTAACAGAAAGTAAAACTAGTACATGTCCTACAGATACAGATCTTTAAAATCGGAATGCAAAGTCTTACTGTCTCTATTGTCTACACAACCCCAAATCTATTACAAGAACCTAGACCAGTTTGGATATATGATTAACTGTGATGGGGTGGCACAAGAGCAAGTATCATTGAAATTACAATATACAAAGATCTGAATATTATACATCCTAGACAAGAATTAATGCTGGCGCCATAGTACAATAAGAAATAATTATCTTCTCTTCGTTTGTGGCTTTCAAAATGACCATTTACATAAATAAAAATTTTATACCTCAGAAGTATATAATAAGTTTCATTAAAAGTGTTTATTTTCCTTTCTTAAGAATCTTGTTATACTTAGTTTAAAATTCACATGTGTATTGGAACATATATAAAAAGTATCCGCGATTTTTTGGTACATTTTTGAATAAAAATTTTCTTTATTTAAAATCAATTTCAACCAAGTAAATATTCGTCATTATTATCTGTGACCTTGTAATTGAATTTCTTAACAATAAAATTCTTTTTTTGAAGTGAAACTTTTTTAGCGAAGGAGACTAAATCTAAAAACTATGAAAATGAAATGTGACGAAAATCAAAATTTGACGAAGTTATTATTATATTGGAGCTATTTAAGCAAATACAATTGAAATGTTTCAGTGGCGTAGTGGTTAGAGAATATAGAATATTGTAGTGTTATATTGTTTCAATACAAAAGAGTTATTTTATTTTTCAGTCATTTTGCCACTTGTTCGTACGTTCTTTCGTAAAGTAAATCATTTTCATCTCTCTCTTACTCATGCATTCATTCTTTACGCTGCAGACGAGCCCTCACAAGACAATGCGCATTGTTTTTGTGCGTCTCCCTCTAAGTCTCTGAAGCATCATCGCATTTTGATTTTCGTCACATTTCGTTTTCTGATTTTTGGAATTACCTCTCCTCGCTAAAGAAGTTTCACTTCCATATTGTGTATATATGAAGGTGAGGCACACTACTTTTTTTTATTTCTTTTATTTTGATAAATATTCCACTCCGGCCTTTGGGTTATGAAAAATTGACGTGATAATATGGCAAGATAATGGTAGATGACTTAATTTACAGAAAATATTTCAAAAATACGACAAAAATTTTACATTCAGAGAAAAAGCTGACGTCCTCTTTGGCGTCCAATGATCGTCAGGGTGAAGGCGCCTCCTGGGGGTGTTTATGGCAAGAGTAAAAGCTAATTTGTTGACGTGTATACCGGCTTGTGTGATGGTTGATCTGCTCACGGATCGACAGGATTCGCAGGTCCCTGGATATAACATCATCACACACGATCCAAGGAGCGTTTACAATTTGTATTTTCTGGATGAGATAGATGTTTGACTCAGCAGCAGTTACCCCATATGGGAGTACCATATGTCCAATGAAGTACCGGAGTTTTACGTGCTCGCCTGTCTGTAAGAAGACTCAAGAACACGGTGCCGAGCACATGGATTGAACGTCAATCAACGTCCCCTTGGATAAATATCCGCAGGTACCAAATTAGAGTCATATTAAATTTGGTAATATGACTCCCTCCTTGGTGGGGAGCGAGGCCCACCTTAAACCTCTGCTGCTCTCTGGGTCACAACACCCGGTTGTATAACGCAACTCCACGTCGAGTTATTACTCTACCCGCATTTGGGTATTAAACCATAGCCACCACGATACTCCCACAAGGGGGCCGTACCCGCTGGCCAGGACGGAACAAGTTCCGTGGGCTCCTGACCACCCGTGGTACCAGAAAAAGCCTTTGGTCAGACTTCGTACCGGAAGGTACTACCAATTCGAACCCCAAAAAGTCCATGGGTTGGTGCCCCATTATGTTTTCATTCATGTAGTAGCCAAGAAATCCAATTTATAGAGGATAACCTGGATCACAAATTATAAATGAAATTAATGTTCCCTCCAGGAATATGAGTTCTATCCATCAAGAATAGAACTCAGAAGAATTTCCCGGAGGGGGGGGAGTACCATATGTCCAGGACGGTACCACTATAGTCTTATAGATGGTTACTTTATTGCTTAGGCTAAGTTGACTCCTGGGCCGAATGAGCAACTTCAGCTTCCGCAGGTTTTGGCGACAGGTAGTAGCAGTTTTGACTATGCGCTTGCGCCAGGTGAGTCTCCTATCCAAAATCATACCCAGGTAGCAGGTTGAGCCCACCTGAGGTATGACGGAGTTATGCAGCAAATCGGTTGGATAGTAGTCCCTCCTAAGTGCAAACGTATAGTACTGCGATTTTGAGCTATTGACGGCAATGTTTCTGTGGTTTGCCCACCTGCTGAATGCTTGGAGGAACTCTTGAGGAAAAAATAATTAAAAAAAATAATAATAATATTAAAAAAAAAAAAAATGTATAAAATTCATTTTCAACTTTAACTTCAAATCAAACTTCATTCATAATTATAAAGTATTTTGATTGAAAAACAATAAAACAACTCAGTCGAAACTTTCATTGTTGTAGGTCAACAATTTCGCTTACTTCCATTTGCCATTAAACCTAAACCATATTAAATAACACTGAATAAACAATAATCTCTAAAACTTAGTCTTAGTCTCTCAGTCCAATGTTCATGAAATTTAATTGTTTTCATTTTAAGCCCCCGCCCGCCCTTTCTTATTATTTATGTTTATTTTGAACAACGAGTAAATAAATGCAAAACATGCTGTTTTCATTTCGAAATTCTAAACCCAGAAAAGGTCATTGCATTTACATAAATAAACATTCAGTCCTAAATATTTGCGTTTTACTTGAGCTCGATAGAACTTTTAGGAAATTGGAATTGATTGCGAATCATTTTTTTTGTTTTTGCGCATTTTGTTTTTAAGTTTTTAGTGTAGTCTTTTGTTTGAGACTTTTTGAAGTGCTGTAGGTATTATAATAATAATAAATATTGATTTTTTTTTTTTTTAAATTGAAAAGCTTCAATGATTTGAAAAAAAAAATTTGTATCATTTAATTTGAAGCACGAATTTGATTTTTTAGTGCAAGTCAAGTCATTTGTCAACCATAAAAACAAGAAAAGATAGCAAAAGATAACCAAGATTTTATTCTGAATCTGTCTGCGGATATAAAAAAAAAAAACTGAAATAATTAAATGAAAATGCAATTGTGGTGGCGGTGGCGGCGACATTCAAGAAACATTCCACTCAACTCAAAGAAAGAACCATTTCTTGCGGGCAGAAGACAAACTTATGGCGACTACCCAAAGTATCTATCTATCAGATGCATGTATATTTTTTTTTTTTTGTACGATGTCAGATTGCTTTTGTAACTTCGTTTCTTTCATTTGTTGTTGTAAACAAATGCTTTGAACTTAACTGCCAAGGCAACAAAAAAAGCTACAGAACGAAACAGGCAAAATAATCTGAAAACATATCACAATGCGCCGACAAAGTCGACGACGCCATATCGTGCCATATGCGGGTAAAATATATAATACTTATAAATGGAAGAAAAATACTGCAAAGCGCAATGAAAATAATTGAAAACTTCTGTAGAAAAGTTAAGGAAAAGAAGAGAAATATGTACAACAGATTGAAAAACAAATAACAAAAAATAAAAAATTATATTTAACCGCAAAAAAGATATTTTACTTGCATTCAGTTGATGAAATATAAGCGTTCGTTCGTGTGTAGTATGTTATAGGTTATAGGTATGTATGTTATGTTATGTTTGTAATAAATTCGTCAGATCTACACAAATATATGACTACTATAAGTTGCAGCTCCACTTGCAGTTGCACAATGTGTTATATTGTTTGTTTCTTGAGGCAAATGATATTGCTACTGTCAGTTAGTTTTATTATTATTGCATCATCATACTCGTCAACACCAGCTACTTGATGAAGCAGAAAGTTAGTGAAAATACTATAAGAAATAGATACTATTATGTTCTGTAAATGAAATTTATTGTTAAGAAATTCTTAATATATCTATTCTGTTCCATATAAACATTTTCAATCAAACAAAAATCGCCCGCATAGAAAACTACAAGCTTAGTACTTGCTGTTTGTTTCATCTCAATAAAGAAAAAGAACTCTCCCTCAATTATTCCGATAACTTTAGATTATGTGTCGTGCATGAGTGCATGATTCGTCGTTGTTGCCTTGTCTTGTTGCAATGTTGTAACAATGTCACTTCCCCACTCACTCACCAGCTGCCTGAGTGACTGGCACACCCACGCAGCCCTACAATGTTTCACACTCCAGACTAAGATACTATGTATGTAGTAGGTATGTAGATTCTATGGCCCGCAGAGTTAACTAATTTAGAACCTTTAGTTATGACATGAGTCTGCTGTTATTGCTGGTTGCTGCTTGCTTTCCCTGTTATAAAACAGAGATTTTACTTCATGGTTAAGTCACTCACTCGCCTCTTCCAATTTTATTATAGTACTTATTAGCTTGTGTGTCATTTGAGTGCTGTTGTGGGGGTATATTGCGAGCTCATTCGGGATGAGTCTCTCTCTGAATATTGTTGCAAACAAAAGCATCATAGCAAGTAGTACAAGAAAGGACAATGACTGTGTCCAATGTCATCTACACACAGTCATGTATACATTACTCTACTACTTATCCTCATTTTCTGAGTTTCTTTCTTCAGTTATTTTATGTCATAAGAATAAGGGAAACAGTATATGTATGTATATACTGTATATTTATTTTACATATTTATTTCAAAATTAAAGGATAGATGACATTTGAAACATATTAACATACGAGTATATTCTCATACATCCTTGTTGTATTATTAAACTGTCTTATTAGGGTTTCGGACTCAAAGGTTATCAAAGGGAACCCTATTGGAGAGACTTCATTGTCCGTCCGTCCGTCCTCGGGTCATATCTCATGAACCGTAATAGTTAGAGAGTTGATTTTCACAGAATGTGTTGTTCTATCCGGGCATCAGCAACAAATACTAAAACTAATATATTTTAAAAAACTTAAAGGGGTCCCCAGACAAGAAACATTTTGGTTTGTATGGCAGCTATACGATCAAGTAATCTCACGATCTTAAAATTTGAAAGGTTGCTGGCTATACATCAGAAACTTATATTGCCAAAATTTCAGTTTGATCGGATTACTAGGGAGGGTACCTTCGATACAAACCACCATTAATATTCTGGTTCTTATTAGAAAAACTTTTTTGTTTTTTGGACTATTGAACTGTAATTTAGACACTATAAGTTTCTGATATAGGAGCTGTACATTTGTTGGAATCAGCCAAATCGACCAACTAGAAGGGGTACCTCCCATACAAACCCCCATTAAAATTCAGGTTCTTATTAGAAAAACTTTTTTGTTTTTTGATCTATTGAACTGAAATTTAGACACTATGAGTTTCTGATATAGGCGCGGTACATTTGTTCGAATCAGTCAAATCGGACCACTAGGGGGAGTACCTCCCATACAAAACCCAATCTGGTACGGAATCCTCCGTGTATGAGTCTGACTCGCACTTAGCTTATTTTTTAATGCTGTTTATCATGATGATAGTTTGTTAAAGTATATTATTATTGTAAATAATAAATTTGAGATTTTTCTATAGTTTTAATGAAATATAAGTCGGTTAATAATAAATTATAAATATAAACTTGATGATTTGAACATCTCATATAAAATTATTTTATGTGGTCATAGTAATGCTACATTGAAATGTATTGGGTTAATTGGAAGAATTTCCATTTATTTTTTTATACTTATATCAAATGTGCTATTTGATGCAAAGTCAAACAACAATAAAAAATATTCAAACAACATAAAATAAAATTATTGATTTATAAATTTTATTGAAATTGTCTATTGTACTTAAGGATGAAATTTAAAAAAAGTATGTCATGATATCATCATATTATGAATAAATAGCTTAACAGAATTTAGTTGATCAGAATACACAAAAAAAAAAAAAACATACATATAAAATTTAATAATGGCGGGCTCGGACTCTGAATTTATGGACTTTATTCTTAAGATCGCATCTGAAAAGATTTATGTATCTTTTAAAGGTTTTGATATAAACGAACGATTATATCGTTTAAAGCGTGGTACTTGTTTGGGCAAAGCAATGCTAGCTTATGCCGATTGGGTCGACATCAGCCGGGAATTAATTATATTTTATTATAACGGCATTTTGATAACGGAAAATGATACCCCCATGAGTTATGGTATTGTGAGCAATGGCAGCATTGATGCGTATTTGATAACGGATAAGGTTCGAAGGAATGAAAATGACGGACATATATTTCCAGCGCAGTGTTGTTAAATATCAAAAATTCATTGGTTGCGCAATAAATAAATCTTGCAACACATTATAAAATAAGAAAGATTGGCCCGTGAAGAATATTTAGATTGATATCTGAAAGTAAGGATTGAAAAGATTTTTGAAGAAGATTTTGCTTAATATAATTCGTTCATTGTATTTGTTAATTAGCAACCAAATGACAAGTTTATCTGTTCATCCATCCATGGCCTGGCTAATACATTTTTGGAAATAGAAAATGCGAAGATCTTTAAATGGATCAATCAAAATTGACGTGAAATTAAATTAATATCTTAAAATTTGTATATTTTTTAAAAATTAATTAAATTTTATTTTTCGTGATGATTAAAGTAAAGCTTTAAAAAACTCTCCGCAGCCATAGTTTATTTGAAATAAGTTTCACTCGACTTGATATCATAGAGCAATTAAAATCTAATCTATTTTTAATAACTCCATAGGCGACTTTTTTATATACATACATACATTATGTTAGCTGTGCCAAAAACACTTGGCACATTTATGTTTTTATGACGCAGCATGAGGCGGCTGGCGTCGTCATCAAATTGCAACTTAAACTGAAAACTTAAAATACAAGAGTAAACATCATGAAGATGACCTAGTTTTCTCCAAGTCAGTTCAAGTTAGCCCAAGCGTAATGTCTTTATTTTTAAGAGAAGAGTATCGCAGTTGTGTTTGTGATGAAAAATGCATCACTGCGTGTGAAAGTAAAAGTCCTTTTGGACCGTTTGGGTTTGTTGCATTCTTGTTGAGTTTGGGCCTGGTTTGTCTCCTTTTATTTGTTAAGTATTATGCTGCGACACTTTAGCTAATGAGGTGCTGGCAGTTTCTTTTCAGAAAGTTTATTTTTCTTATCTTTTTAATTGTCTCTACTTTCTATATGTAATACTCAACACAATCTTCTTTTCTTTCTTTTCGTTTTGTTTTTTTTTTTCTTAACACACAGGCGACCATCAAATCTATCGGTAGTATGGACAAGACGTTCGAGACGTGTCGCTTCATTACCGTTGGCATGGGAACCTGATATGATGAATCCGTTGGTTGGGCAGATTGTCTGGCCAGTTCCGGATAATCATGCAATATCAGTGACGTTATTCAAGGATCCGCGTACACATGAATTAGAGGATAAGGATTGGACATTTGTCATTGAAGATGTAAGTACATAGTAAAATCCAATAGCATTTTCATTAAATTAGATCATTTATATTTAAATATATGTAAGTATTTTTAGATAAACGACAATCAGAGTCTTAAGTACAATAAATATTGCATATAGTAAGTTTTAAAGGATTGCTAACAGGGGTGCCTAGTAATGTTTAAACATACCAGTCCATCATCATTATTTTACGATATTTTACACTAAAATTCACTTCATTTAAAAGTCAACAACATATTTTTTAATCGATCGACTGGGCTTTCTATAGACAACAACTGATGCGATTGAAGAGTGCGATTAAAGGCAAATGTCCAGAATGGGCAACCATACAAGAGCCATTAATCTTTCGCATGTCGCAAAAGTGATTTCAATGGTACGGGATGGGAAGTCCAATACCACCCGCCTTACAGTCCAGACCTTGGACCATCATACTATCATTTATCCCGGTCGATGCAGAACGACCTTACGGGCATACGCTTCACGTCAGTTGAAGGTATCAGAAATTGGCCTCCAAAGACGAACAGTTCTATTGGAGCGGTATCCATGTATTGCCAAAAAAAAGTGAGGAAAAGTCATAGCTAGCAATAGGCAATACTTTCAATAAAGTACCGTGTACCAAATTTGCACAATAAAGCTACAAAATCGAGTAAAAATCCATTAAAACTTCCTTGTATACCCAATATTATTAATATTTTATTTGATCATTTTTACACAAAATTCATATGCTGTGACGCATAATCATTCAATATTATTGCCCATTAGTTTATTTATACGACCGTTTTCGTAAGTGTATTGCAACATTGAAAGGTTGTACATTATCGCGTTTGTTCATGTTGAGTTCCTAACATACCAGAGGTCTCGTATCATTAGCCGCACTGTCTTGTTCAGCAAGACGGGGGTATTTAGCAGCGTTTCCTCATATTTGTAAGCCATATCTCCATACAGGGGCAAAGATTTGGGCGTTGATCAGGCACTTATTCCTAAGATAAAGTAAAGTTCTCCCGATGAGCAGCCAAGTCAAGCATGTTTAATTTATTTCGGTAAGTAAGTCTTTGTTCCAGGATGAGGCCTGGGTATTTCACCTTCTTTGCTTGGCGATGGTGTCCCCGCAGAGGTGTACAGCCACTGAGATATTCCTCCTCAAAGTAAAGCAAACGTTAGCGCATTTTTTGCTATTTATTCGATTCGCCCATGTCTCGCAGTAGGACCTCTAAGATATGGCAATTTCGTTTGCGTAAGTAGCCAACATCCTCTTGTTTGGGTTGATGCACATCTCTCTAGCGGAGGTGACTGGCATATCTGCTAAGAATAGAGAGAATGTAATTAGACCTAGGACGCTGAATAAGTCAGTTTATTATGAACTCATACAGGAGCCATTGAATTTAAGCAGAACACGACATTCTATGCAATTCTGTGATAAAATATTCCAGTATCTGAAATCAAATTTCATTTTTATCCAAATGGATACGACAAATATTTTTAAATCATTTGAGAATGACATGTTTGCTCTAAATGTATTTCTATCAATATCACCATAACACATATGTATTTCCTCTATAGAATTAGAATGACAAGTGACACAAATGATATTACTATGAGTATTATTTCAGCACAGTATAGCACAGCACAGTGACCTATATTTCTAACATTTTTACTATGATACAATATAATAATAATAATCCGTCAGTATGCAAATGTTGTTTTTATTTGCTGCTCGGCTTTCTCTAAAGTTATATTACAATTTTTGTTTTTCGAACTTTGAAACTAAGTACATAGGTATATAGTGTGATATCAAATGAGTTTATACATACTTCTACATATGTGCAGAATTTGATTCTTTGTTGTTTGTCTGTCTCTCTATCCATCCATCCATCACTCAGAGTATGTTTTTCTGTTCATCTGTCGTTTGCATGAATATATGGACGAACATGAACACTCATGACAATTGTAATTTTTATTGAATAATTGAATGCACTCACTCACTACATCATATGTAGTACATAACTTATGTGTGTGGCTTGTTGAGGGTGCTACGAAAAATGTATACATGATGATGATGATGATGATGACAATGATGAGATGCTATGATGATGGTGATGATATGTGTCCATTACAAACATAGCTACGAGTGGTGATGAGTTTTCTATAGAATAAATTTCTGCTGTCATTTAAAATTGTCATGATTTCCATGTCTTCATTGTAAACTGAATTCTGCTGTAAATGATCTGATCTACTTACACGCCTCAATTTCATTGTTAAATAATCACTAAAGAGTTTCATACAAATAACATGAATTGAGTTGAGTATTGGGTGCGCCTAGTTTTGAATTGATTTTTCTTCCTCAAATTTGTTTTACCTAAAATTTGAAATTTAAAAATTTCCTAATAAACCCACAAATGATTTGCAATTAAAGGGCGGCATAATAATAATGAGGCATTTTTATTACCTTCACCGACCCACACATCCTTTTTTTTTTTATTGTGATGTCACGTGCTTACTTTCACTCAATTTGACTATCCACATTTTCTTGGTACGCCAAAGAAAAAAAATCACTTAAAATACTTCCTAAGGCTATAAATCTTTATGTACACCAATGCAATTTCCTCATATTTATAGTATTTTTTATTTGCTTTATACTTAAATTTAAATGGAGAAATATGTATACATGCCAAGTGTATCACAATGTCAGACTATGGGACGCGCTTTTTGCATTTCTATGCGTGGGCTATATGCATTTGATGATGTCGGTCATGTTTGTTCGTTACTCCTTGTGATAATTTGCTTTACAGTTTTGCTAAAGTTTTTCAATATAAATGAAATGTATGATTTGATTGCAGACACCAAACAAACACCCACATACACTCACATACACAATATTTGAATAGATTAAGTTTTATGTTGTGGGATGAAATGAAAGTGAAATTGAATTGAATGAAAGGGGAAGTTTTGTTGTCTATCAAAATATTGAAAGTAAATTTGTTTCAAGATCAGTTCAAGTGGTAGTTGGCTTTATTGTTGTTCATATGTAAGTAGTTTAATTTTCTTCATTTCATTTCGATTTTATTATCAAATCTGTTTTTCGAATTTTCTTTTTCAAAAAAAAAAAAATTTTTTTTTGTACGGTTGCCCGTGTTTCTCTTTTGTCAGATTCATTGATCCATTTTGCTTTCGTGCATTTCCTCTTCGCCTCCATTTTTGTTATTCGTTTAATTATTTCTTCTAGTTTTACTTTTCCGTTCTGGACTGTTTGTTACTCGTCTCTCCTTTGCATAACTTTCCTTCAAATTATCTGTTATCCCAAGGGACGTTCAAAAAGTTCTTAGAAAAAGATACAAAAACAATTTTTTTCTTCTTCTTAATATTATTTTTATTTTTCAATTTAATTCCCTTTTACAACGATACATTTAGTCCAGCATTGTTCCAATTTATTTTACCCTCCCAAATAATCGGGTTTCCAAGGTTCTCAAAATAGGCATTTGATTCAGTGACCCATTTCTTGTTTGAAAATAGGAAATAGAGTCAGAGTACTAAATGTTGAGAATGTCCTGGATGTGGTAGCAGTTCGTAGCTTAATTTATGGATTTTTTCCACGGTGACTACACACATGTATTGTGTATTTCCTAGTGGAAAATCATTTTTTTCTTCACCAAATGCGGTCGTTTTTGCTTGAAATCGACGTCGAATCTGTTCAACGGCTCTGAATAATATTCGGCGGTGATTATTTTACCCTTCTTAAGCTACTCGATGTGAATCGCATGCATCTCAAAAAAATTTCACCATAGCCTTGTGGCCAGAAGTCCCATGCTTAGCATTTTCCTTGGTCTCTAGTGTATTGTGATGGATCAATGTTCAACGGTGCAAAAACTTGTTCGGATTGCGGTTGAATATTGCTGAACACTCCATTGAAGTGGCCACACTGTTGCGCTTACAGTCGAGTATAAGCAATCGCAGCAGCCAACGTGCGGAGAGTTTTCTCAGGTCCAAATATTCCTGTAAAATGTGATATTCCCGCTCAGTTGAGGTTGGTTGAACAGTCTCAGCCACCTCACGCACTTTCAATTTCCTATCGTCCAATGGCAATCCATGGATTTGATCGACGATTTCTGGAGTAACCACCTCTTTTCGGTGAACTGAAAGTTCGGCGTCTGTTACGTTTACAAAGATTTCAGTAAAATTCTCCTTAAGCATTGATTTTGATGATCACCATCACACCACAAGTGGTTTATATTTTCACAATAGACTTTTATTTTCCAATTCCGAAGTAAAGAATTTTGGAAATATTTTATCTCGTTGCTGTATTTCTAGCTTAACCTGTTATTTTTTGGTATTCTGATGATTCATAATATTGACATTACATACTAGTTACTATTGCAATCTCAAAGATGCTCTCAAATAATTTAGGATACCGAAAATTTGATTTTGCATTGTCAAAGATAACAAATTATTGATTAGTAGATATTCTATTGTGTTAAAAGGATCAATTAGATTTCGAATTCATTTATTCTTATCATCCCAGAATTCAAGAATAACAAATTAATGTTCATGTTCAATCTAACATTTTCTGTCTAAGATAAGACGAAATATAATAGTCAATTAAGAGAAAACAAATCAATGAAATGAATTCAAACAATAAAATGCAATTAAAAAAAAGATAACTTACTTGAAGAAGAGATAATTCGAATTTTATATTGTAAATGATGTTATTTCTTCTAAGTGTTTTTTTTTTCTTCATTCTATGATGATGATGATGGTTATCTCTTATGTTATATTGAACTCCTGCACTTCTCTAAATTGCATGATTTTCAATTTATAGTTTGCTGTTGTTAGTGGTGGTCGTGCTTCCGTCCCTTTATTCATTCGCTGACCTTTTGATGTTCGCGTGTTGAAGGACAATTGAAAAAGATTTCGTAACACCAGAAAGTGGAGTTATATGTAACCTGAGTCCTTTTCCGTGCTACCTTTTGCATGTTATCGCTATCCTCTGTCTCTGTCTATGACGCTTCACTTTGTACTTGACTTGAATTGCTGTGGCTTGAAGCGGCGGGTGGCACTAGAAAAACTAAATGTATCGAATGTCGCTTTTCATGTTTCTGTTTAAGTTTTTGTGGTTTCTTAATAAATGTTTTCTCTCATTTAATCTATTACATGACTTTTTTATTCTTCCCCAAATTCCCTCAACTTTTCTTTATTTGTTTTTCTTATTTACTTAATTTCCTTTTGACAATGGCATTAGATTTCAAGGTTACTTGTCGTCGTCATCGCCACTAATAATACACATAGTTTAAGACTTGCACCATCTCTCAAGGCATAACAATCGATCAGAATAAGTATGTAGAACATATAGTAAAAGGTCAGAAGTGGAAGACGTCATGTTGAACTTGGATTGGATTGGATTATGACCTTAGTTTGGGTTTTGTTGGTATAAATTTGTAAAACATAATTACTTTCGGATTATACAGTAAAATTTAATTCATTTTGCTTAATTTACCTTAAGGTTGGGCAAGTAATGATGCAGATGATGATGATGATGATGATGATGATGATGACATGCGATATTTACATGACAATATAATGAGAAACCATTGCATTACTTAGTTTCTAAATATAAGTAATAGGAGTAAGATGTACTGAGTTAATTAATTTCAATTATAGAAGTTTTAAATTCAGAAAGAAGAATATCTAAAGGAAACTAAAATAGTATAATGGGAGACGAAGGAAGAGACTTCATAAGTAAATTTCTAAAACTTTTAATTTGGACTGGATTAAACCATGTAGACAATTCAAGTCACGGGGGCCTAGTGACTAAAGTTCTAAATAAATATACTACAATATTAACCTTAGCAAGACATTCCAAGTCATTATTGCAAGTGCATCTGTGAGGATCACAGATAGTTTTTATAAGTTTAATATTCTCGGAATAATATTTTGTTCGTTTCTGAACGCTTTCATCATTTTCTAGAACTTCCAAATCATCAGTTTTCTCATTCGCATTCTTCTGATGATTATCAAAGTTATGTCTTTGCCATTTGAAGCTGAATAGATTCTTTTTAGGGTGCCGAACCCAAATGGAACCCAATTGCAGAGACTTCTTTGTCCGTCCGCCAGTCCTTGGGTCATATCTCATCATCCGTAATAGCTGGAGAGTTGATTTTCACAGAATGTGTAGTTCTATCCGGGCATCAGCAACAAATACTAAAACCAAAATATTTCAAAAAATTCAAGAGACATTTCGGTTTGTATAGCAGCTATACGATCCAGTAATCCCAAGACGTTGAAATTTAAATGGTAGGTGGTAATATATCAGAAACTTATATTGTCGAAATTTCAGTTTGATTGAACCACTACTGAAGATTCAATAACCGTGTGATGGGCCGTTTTGGCGATGACCATTGACCTGCTCGCAGCTACAATTTGACACCGCCTGACTTTTTTTTCTGTAGGGCACATTGAAAGCTGAAGTTTATACCGCCAATCCCAAAACAATTGATAACTTGATACAGAACAGAACAGAAGAGGAAACAGAGCACAAAGTACTTGAAATGCGTACTGCTGAGCAAGTCGATAGAAGGCCCACCCTATAGTGACTTGTGCACTTAAGATTAGCTTCTTTGGTAGTAAAAATTCGCTCTAATTTGAATACTTAATTACTGAATTAAATTAAACTAAAACTAATACTTTAAAATTTGTTTTTTTTCCTTCCCATAATCATTTAATCAGATCCACGAAGTAAAGTTGCAAGACTTGAATAAGAAACAAACAAAACTTCCAATGATTGTCATGTCACGTACAGTGAAATATGCTAAAATTAGAATTTTCTTATAAATAAAAATATCATTCGATTGTTTAGTTTTTGTTGGTGTAAGGCAATGCTATTATTGTCTCTTTTACTTACTTACATATTCGCATATAAAAAACTGGATTGCCATTAAAAGAAAACTTTCTCTCTAGAATCATTTATGTATGTAAAGTTTTCTTTTTAGATTTTACATGTATATTTCTGATATTAACTTTGCTTAGACACAAAGTGAGAGAACTTAATTTGCGAATCTATTAGGAAATTGAAACGCGTCATTCGCATAAATTTTGCTTAAACTTGTAGTATTGCAATATAACCCAATGAAACTTAAATCTTCCATTAATTTCTCTTTCTTTTAACCAGATCACACCACTTGGCAAGAAGAGAGTCCTGGCTAATGCAAGCATAAATATGCGTAAATATGCGAGTATCGAGTCAACACAGCAAAGTTTTACATTAAGCCTAAAACCAGTCTCAAGGAAAATTACTGCCGCCGATCTTGAACTGACAATCAGTTGTGTATTTCTACGTGAGGGCAAAGCAACGTAAGATAAATTATATATATTTTTCTATATAAATTTTCATTATAATAAATTATCATTCATGTTTTTTTGTAGTGATGAAGACATGCAAAGCGTTGTCTCACTGATGTCAGTCAATAATAACTGTGATGTTGCCCCACTTGATGATCTCGAAGATATACCAGATTTAGAGAATTCCGGTGATATTTCAGATCATTTATATGATTTTACACAACAATTAGATCAAATGACAACAAGTTTAAATGGATGCATCGATCCACCAACGCCATTGAGTGGTAAGATTCAATTCCAGTTCCTATATACATATTTACCATAATTATATGCATAAATGGGGTTATCCATCTATTTGAGTTCTAATAATTATCATAATATGTATAATGTATTCGTTAAATATAAGTAAAAGTATCACTAACACAATTTAAATGAAGTATTTTAAGTGTGTGTGTGTGTGTATGTAGTCCTTTAGTTTAATGTGTTTGGTTTTGTCTTCAAAAGAACTAAATTTGTGTTACCTTTTGTTTTGAATACATATATATTTGCAGAACATAATCGTTTATTTCCTAAAGTCAATTGAATCCTTTAAGTAAAATTTGTGTTCCAACGACCATGTGTTACTTGTAACATCATATAAAATCTTTTATTATTAATTTCCATAAAAAAAAATACTTAAATAAGAATTTAAGTATTTAAATGATCAAAAGTCTTAATAATAGTAGAGATTCAAGTATAAATTTGTGTGTACAGTTAGTTTTTCTAATTTACATGATTTTGTATTTGTTTGTCATGAAATTTTGTTTTTTGATTTTTCCTTAAGTGGCGAATATATTTTTATTTTTTTTTAATAGTCTAAAATGAGATTTTAACTATTCAATTTGATACTGTGAGATAAAATAATTTGGAAGACAGGTAAAAGAAAAAATTCTTAGTATGTAAATAAATATAATAAATTATTCACTTCGGTTGAATCAAAAATACCATGCCCAACACTTACCTTCTTTCGTGCATGTTCCCCATATGTTCAGATATAATAGTCTATTCGCAGTCTTAATATAAGTATAAACATTACAGTTGTCATTGTGATTCGATATTAGGCAACTTCCTTTATATTCTCTGTAAAACAATGTGGGTCTTAACACAAACGTGTAAAGTAAAATGTTTTACCAATTGAATTGAAAAAAAAAAAAACTATTGGTTTACAGCACATAGAAGTACGAATAAAATATTATTTATTTGTCATTTTCAATTGTTTGTTTAAATTCAACTGGCAGTTATCAATACGGAAACAGCTGATTTACACTGAATAGCCGATTAACACAGTCAAGAACTGAATAAAATTTAAATGTGTTAAATATGAAATACACGTTGTTATTCTATCTATACACATTACAGTGAAACTCTCAATATTTAATATTAAACATTAAATTTCAATTAGAAACCTTGATAATTAAGACTTTACCCTAAATTAGAGTGCAACTCTTCCCAACAGTGAAGATTTCTCTGCAGGCGATCTCAAAGACTTTGTGAGAAGTCTGTTGTTTCCCATCTAGAACTTTTTATTGTATTGTAGATTTTGCTATAAATTTGACACTAGTTTGAATAAGAATTATATTGTAATTTTATCCTAAAATTTATAATGCAAAGAACCGTGCGTCAAAGTCTGTCTAAAAGCGATAAACTTAAAAAGTACCGAACGTATTTACATACGGTTTTCACCAAATAGACGTAGTGATTCATGAGAACGTTTATAGGTATATAATTCATTAAGGTTTGGTGTAAACTGGCTGAAATATGAAGATGATGAAAATGTAAAAAAACAAAAAAAAAAAATTTAATAATGGCGTGAACTGTGTTAACCATTATAACCAGATGTCCATAATGTCATAAATCTCAGAAAGCAGTGTAGCGTGGGTTACACAGTTGACTGCTTTGATTTTGGTCCCATCATCGAGAATCGCCTCAACGCTATTCGATGGCGGACATACAGCGCATGTAACAGTCAAACTTTCCTTGAATATAAACCAAAACGACTACAGTAAAAATTCTTATTGACCACCACAGTCCTTGATAATGTATTTATCTCCTAATGATTTAAATATTTTTATTAAAACATTCATTGTTCATTTTCAAAATATTAATTTTTTTTTTTGAAATTCAAATGATAATATGTATTCATTTTAATAATAAATAATCCTTTATATGTAGACCTATGTATGTATGTATCTATGTTACTAAATATGTAAGAGTATCTTCACATTTAAAAGTGTAATTAAATTTCTCTATATTCTTTTTTTTATGTTTTTATTGTGTATTTCAACCCATTTCCAATCAACTACTACAACTACTGCTGCAACTTCTACTATTACTACTACTACTACAACAACAACAACAACAAATATCCATCTAAACCAATCAACCAACCAACACAAACATATTTTGTTTGTATTTCGTTTGTATTTGTATTGTGTATCATCATTGTAAAAAAAAAATGTATTTATCTATTAATCAATTTTTGTTGTTATGTTACTCTTAATGTAAATTTTCTATAAAATTGTTCTATATGTTGTAATTTTTATAATCAATTGTATAATGTATATATATATATAGTTCCTTCATTATCTGAAGATCCAACTCCATTGGCTGAAGTTAATCATTTAAATTTTGAATTTGAAGCAGATAAACAAGCTTCGTCAACTCTAACAGATGATTCATTAAAGACACCAAGTGCGTTTGGTTGTGCCCCCGATGTTGATGCCGCCGCCGCAGCCGCCGCTGCTGATACTACAACAATTGCTCAACAACAGAAACCACAACCGAATTCTGCACCTAAAACACCTGCCAAGCCATTAGCAACTCCAATAACCACAACCGCAACAATAACTGAGCCATCAGCATCATCTTCATCGGTAGTTAAGGAAAAACCAACAACACAATTCCCTAAAATTGTCACTTCAACACCAATTGAACGTGATACGGAAAAGAAACCAAAAGCACCAATGGTGCTGGATGGCAAACGGAAAGCATTGGATTTTGAAAGTGTAGCAAATGAAAGAAATCATTCTTTGGATAAAGATAGTTTAGATTTATCAAACAAAAGCTATACAGAACAATCGACGGTGGCTTTGAACGGTTCAAGTTCTTTGAACTCTTCGACACTCAAGTCAACAAAACCAGGTGGGTCAACAACTAATGCCCCCAGCATCATCAATTCAACAACAAAAAGCAACGAAACTACTAGTAGCACGAATGGTGTCCTAGTAGATAAAAACAATAAGTCTTTACTGATGAAATCAAGCAACGAAACTAAACGTGCTGAGTTGCAACCACTTAATCTTAAGAAAAGCTATGATCCAACACCACTTTCATCGAATAATACGACAAATAATACAAATACAACGAGTAGCGGCAGTACAACAACATTACCGAATGCTAATAACAGCAACAGCAACAGCAACAACAACAATAATAATAATAACAATTCATTGAAGCCTGTCGAGAAAATTGTACTGAAGGAGAATACACCGGGACAAGATTTACTAGAATGGTGCAAAGAGGTAACCAAAGATTATTCAAATGTTAAAGTAACAAATCTGACGACAAGTTGGCGCAATGGCATGGCATTCTGTGCGATCATACATAATTTTGTACCCAATCTAATGTGAGTCCGATCAATGTCGATCGATAGTTTTGATTTACCTAGAAGAACATCATCAATTGATTTTTGTTTAATTTCTGTATAATTAGTGATATGTCAAAGCTATCTGCCCATGATGTTGTTGGCAATTGTCGTACTGCTTTTGATGCTGCCGAGTCCTTGGGCATACCACGTGTCATTGAACCGCGTGACATGAGTTTACTTGCAGTGCCGGATAAATTGGCTGTAATGACGTATTTGCATCAATTGCGAGCACATTTCACTGGCAAGCAATTGCAAATTGAACAAATTGGTGAGTTGAGTAGTAAAACGAAAACAAATTCATTAAGAAACAACAAGAAATGAATATGAATATCAATTACAATGTGTTACAATGATAATATATTTTTTTGTTTTTTTTTGTTTTTTGTCACCAGGTCCTACATCTGATGAGTCTAGTTACGTCATTGGCAATTATAAATCTGATAATCTATCGCAAAATCTACTTAATTTGAGTCATTTGAAAGCACAATTATTACATCAGAATTCTTTAGATGATGATATCTTTGGTTTAGGCGATAAATCTCAACTTCATCATCAGCAGCAACTACAATTATCGCCCACAGCGAAGAAAGATGTTAAAAATCTAATACTTTCTAGTTCGAAAAGTATATTGGGTAAAGTGCTTTCACCCACTAAGGATAAAAATACAATAAATGCGTCACAGCATGCGAATCTGGGTAACCAGACACCGTCGCCACTATCAACAACAATAGCAACAACGACGACTACAACGACGACAACGACAAACAATCATCATCATGAAAATAATGATGATGAGTCGACGGCGACACATTTATCTAATCGTGAAGAAGGACAAAATGAGAAGCCAACACCACCCCAGGTAATGGCTGTGCCAACTTCGCCAACATCTTTGGATTCAATTGCAGCAAATGTAAGTTTATGTTTTAAATTCTTAACTGAAAAAAGTCACGAAAATATCATTTAAATTCAGTCATCATAGTCGTTCCTTTGTTTGTTCCTTTGTTCTTTTGAAATATCCATTTACTGCATAGTTCGAGTAATTTGTTTTCTTTTTTTCTTCAAGTTTAATACTGTTTCCTTTTCTTAATGAGTTTTTGTTTTTCATAAGAGGCTTATTTCACTTTTATAACGCACATTTCTAATCAAAATTTTTTTTTATTTTATGTGCCCTGCTGCTTCTATTTTCTTTTTGTATTATATTCTCGCTAATATTATTGGCTTCTGTGCTAAGCTTAATGATTATTTTATATGATGATGTATTATTTTCATTGGCATTTGATATAAATTGATTTTTACTAGAGCCAACTGAAGTCTAACTCGGATTACGTTCTATATAAAACTATTATATATAAAAGTGATCATTGCGATGAGGGGAGTCAATTGCCTAATCATTGCCTTTATCAAACCGATTTTAATACAATCATTGTTGATTACAGGAAGTAGATCTGTTTTTGTAAGTAAGACCCTAACACATATACCTAATTTAAAAGACAAATCCATGATGTATAGAGGTAAAGCAAAGTCGAATTTCCTGTCCTTATCGATACGCAGAACCTCTAAGCCACGCAACGGATTTTAATACGGTTTCCACTGTCATTTATAGAATTTTTTGCAAAGGATTTATATTTTATGAACCTAAACAATTGATATAGCAAAAGAAAGATTATGCATGAGAACACGGAATGCTATGAGGAAATTCATCGCAATAGCAAAACTATGTGTAAGCTTTAACTTAAATAAGAAGATTCAAAAGAAGAATGAGGAAATCATTCTGTCTTATAGAAAATAAATTAATTCTTTGAGAATGCTAAGTTCATCTTAGTCTTGTTCCAGGATAGACATAAATCACAGAAAGACAGGAAATTGTCTGAACACAGGTCCATGAGGAATCCCAATTTGTTGTCAAATAAAATGAATTCTGCCATCAACTACGACTTTTTTTTTATTGAATACAAGAATGATCCTGTCATTTCTTTTGGTACAATTTATGTTGTCTATAAATATGAAGGATGAATCTAAAGACCTGTATTACTTACAAGGAAAAGTAAAATTAGTAGAAATCCTTCCTACCCATGAACAACTGCACACTGGACTAGTAGTGCAGAGGTTCAAACGAAGTTAAAGTTCTGAATTGATTCTTTTTTTTTGTGCATATGCAATATTACAAAATTATTTAGTCTCTAATTCATAAAAAGGCATAAGTCCTCTATGGTAGATCCAGGCCAATTCGAACCCTAAGCAAAGCACTTTTTACACGGTCACTTCAGTCTCAGTCCCAGTCTCGGTAAAAGCCCTGCACTACTACTAAACTACTGTAGTCTTAACAGTCGACTATCACACTGTGCATATGTGCTTTTGAAACGAGTCAATCTACTCATTTTGTTTTATTTGCTTTGCTGGCTCATTGACTCGAATTTGAACAATCATGCGACTCGTGTCTTATCGAATTACTCGATAATGACTCGGTGTGACTTGTAGTGACTCGTTTCATCGGGTATGAAAATACAATAACAAAGCAAGTATGAGTGCTAACGGTAGGAAATGAGAGAGCATGCATGCGATAGCAATAGTGCGCATAGTATCAAAAATAATGAGCACACTATGAGAAGCGAGTCAAGTGTGTTTCTGATTCGAAGGATTCAACTCATTTTGCCTCTACTATCGTGTCGACTTGTGTTTTTTTTTGCTATGCCTTGGCGGCACACTGTTTTCGTTAAAGAATTCAACTAGATCATTGATTCACAATACCACATGAGTTGAGTGGCACATGATTCGTTTGAACGAGAGAGGATACATTTTTGTTTAGTGTTGATTCGACATAATAACGGAACTGACGCAAATAGATCTGGCTATCAGATCAGTTATCAATCTCAGTATCAATCCAACAGCTTTTTACATGTAGGAAAAAACTAACAGTTGGACTGAGAATGACACTGGGACTGGGACTGGGGCTGGTGCTGGGGGTGGGACTGGGACTGAGACTTATACAGAAATGACCGTGTAAAAAGCGCTTAATATCTGTAATATAAACGATTTAAAATAGATCATTTCATTTAACTTTAATTATTTTTAAATCATTTACTGCTTTTATCATTTGATCATTTTTACTTATTTATGCTTTTGTTTGGCTTTTTGTTTTGTTTTTTTTTTTTCTTTATTATCTTTTCGTTTTTGGTACGCTTGACAAAAAAAAAAACACCTTATGATTTGTAGAGAATTTTAATGCGCCACAGAGAAATGAGTGAAAAAGCAAAAATGATGATGGAAAAACTAAAACTTTCCAATGGTGAACGTAATGATCATGACGTAAGTACTGAGCTGCATGAAAGGTTTGCGCAAACTTAAGTTAAATAATTTGTTATTTTTTTTGTTATAAGAATCTCTAGAATCCTTTGATTCTAATATATCTATGAAATTATGTTTATAGGAGGAGCGCCAACAAAGATTACGTGAGCAGGCACGTCGACTTATTATGGAGACACGCAGCAAGACAAATACACCCATAACGACAAATGGCAGCCTCATTGATAGTCCAACATCGCCAACAAAAACAAAACGTTTGAATTATACGCCAGAACGTACGATATCTCCAATACATAATGGTGGCAGCATAGATGAGTTCAATTTTAGCGTTGAATCACCAACAAAGAAAATAACACCACCACGTGATGTTGACACATTGTCACCTACATCAGTGTTACAGAGTAATAACAAACTTAGTCCTAGTCATAGATTAAGCGAACGTTTCAGTAGCCTCAGTTTGGGTGGCATCGGGAACGGCAGTCCACTCCAATCATTTAATGCGGTCATGGATCGTATATCACCAAAGAACGAGAAGAAGGTAAGTTGTATTTGAATGGCGACTGAAGATTGATGTAATGCGTTTCCTTTCTTTGTAGGGCGATAAACTCTCGTATATTGAATCTGAATTGGAAGCTCTGGAACGTGAACAGGAAGCCATTGATCAGAAGGCGAGCAACCTGGAGAAGAAATTACGTGCTGTCATGGGTGGCAATCCAAGTAATAATCGTTCCAGTAGAAATCCTTTCCTTAGGCTAATACGTAATAGCATTGGTGGTGGTGATGTCATACATATTAAGTTACTTAAATCCGACGATGAAAGCGGTGGTGATGGCATTGATACCGACAATAGTGCAACAGATTCCGATTCTGGTGGTGGTGCACATTCTTCATCGACAGCAACAATTTCGAGCGATGACAATAGAGAGAATAGTAGAAATCAAGATCAACAACTTGTACGCCTAAGGCGACGACGACATCATCAGCATCAGCATCATCGTCATCGTTATCCACATACTCATCATAATCATTTGCGACCACGTTCGCATTCTTGCTTTGTTGAGACAAATGAAAATCATCGCAATGATGATATACAAATCAATATGCAATCTCCAGTTAGTCCTCCCCATCATCATCATCATTTACATCCATCTGCTGCAACACATTTTCAACATCATCAACCTCATCAGCATCATGTTCATCATATCTCTCAACCAGCCTATAATTTGTTAACCGCTTCGTCCTCGACGCAATCCTCCTGTGATAACTTCAAAAGCAGTAGTGGTGCCGACGACGACGACTATGATGATAAAGCTAACAAAGATGATGTGACCGTGGCCTGTCAAAGGGCAACAGCAAATGCTTCACAATGTCGTCGCCGCCGCCGTCGTCGCAGCAATAGTCATGCTAGAACCCATCTGAATGTCAATGATGATGATTGCTCCTCTAGTAAGCAACAAAAAGAGCAACAAAATAGAATTTCGACAATGAACAATCGAAGACGTTCTAGATCGCGTAGTCACTGTGCTAAAGGTTTGATTTGATTTGATTGTTGGATGTGCATCCCAGCCACAAACCTACATATGTATATTCTTCTCTAGTTATGCCACATTTTGATTGCTGCTGATGTGTCTTACAAGTTTATTCTGTGGCAAACATAAATAAATGCTTCTCGCTCAATTTAATATAACAAAACCGCTGGCCGCTCGTTTGTTTTTAGTTGACACAAAAAATTCAATTTCAAGACTATTTAATTCTAGCAAAACTCGCTCGCCACCGCCTAACATGCCTCATGCTACCGCTGCGTCTCTTGTATTGCTTAATTCATTAACTCCCGATTAGCATTAGAAATAAAAAACCAAAACAAAATTTATCTATGTACAGCAAAATATTGTTATTTGTTATCTAGTTTCGTTATACATGAGTGTATGTGTATGTGTGTGTTGTGTTAATTGTTACCTGTTATTGTATCTAACACAAAATCAAAAAAACAAAAAAGATATAAAAATCCGTCACTAATCATCGCTGCTACTTCTGTCAAAAATCATATCAATCTCAAATAATAAATAGCAAAACCAATTCAACGCGTGCCACGCTCAACTATAACTTTTGATATCTAGACTAAAAATTAATTAAATTCTTATGCATACAATAATATTTCTCTTTTCTATTCTTTTCTATCTTAATCACTTTCAATTAAATAGAAATTTCCTAGAAATTCCTTAAAATTTTATAATTATAATAATAATGGTATTTTTATTTCTTTTATTAGAAACCGAGGAAACCGAGGAACAATTACTTTCGCAATGGTTTACGTTGGTCAATAAGAAAAATGCTCTACTGCGACGACAAATGCAATTGAATATACTGTAAGTATTACATATATGGTACAGTGGTGAGGCAGAAATGTCGAAATGTTCAAATCACTTTTGCATATTTTGTTTTGTGTGGGAGGCAAAATGGGTGAATAGGAAATTATGAAAAATAAATAAATGTACCATCAAAGCCATTTTAGAGCAAAAAGTATGTGTATAGAATGGAACAGCAACTGTAATCCCAGGGGTCGGTCGCCAAGGGTATGCAAACCAATTTCGTCATGAAAAGCTTTAAGATGACAATGTTCATGAATTTTGTCAATTTATTTTACTTGTACAAATTTTTGTAAGAACAATAGAAATGTCATACTAAAAATAGTCGGGGAAAGCGTTGCATTGTCACTTGAATAGAAGTTAATCTGCTGGTCTACATTAGTTAAAATTCATTAAAGAAGTCATTCTAAATTACAATTTCTACACAGAAAATGTGGCATATACATATGTGTAGATCAATATGCTATTTGTGGTTAGAGACATATAATCGAGCTGGACAGAAGGGATGTCCACTTCATCTAGTAGCAGTTTGTTCTAATTCCCGAAGGAAATAAAATAATAAGCGCCAAGGGCGAGATCTCAGGCGAGAGGATGTGATAGAACCTACTATAAAGAGAGCATAAAACTCGGAAAGAATCATGTAGGGCATAGTTAGTTGTCCATGTACCTGTGTACCTAGATGTACGCCTAGGGACACAGAATATAAATTGACTTAAAACCACTAACGAATCAACAGTACCGGTAATAAGTTTGTGAAGAAAACTTATACCAATATGCGATTTTTCAATAATGGGATATCTATAAGAAGAAGCCTGCTAAAGTATAAAGGCAAACGTACACTGGAGTCCCAAATTAAACAACGAAGTGCAGACATCTAACATTTTGATAATAAATAGAAAGATTTTCAGAAGGCAAAATTAGTTTTTTTTTGAGATTGTGTTCCACAGTGAAGTTGAGCTAGTAGAAGGACGAAGATTCTTTCCGCCGATATTATTGGACGCAAGTTGCCAACGGAGAAGGAGCAACAAACTCTATTCTATACGATGAGGATTTTAGCACCTGAAAACATTGTTGCCATGTATCGCTTCTGATACTTTCTTGGCCAGTTGAAAAAATTCCTTAAATTCCACCACTGGTGAGATTCTTTCCCATAAGCATGTTTATAAGACTTTTCTTATAAATTTTCAAACTTTTGGAATTCACTACACTACGATTCTGGTTCTGCGAATACCGTGATTCAACCGTCACAAATGCAATCACACAGTGTTACCGTGATATGAGCGCTCGTCATATTTTATGTGCCCTTTTAATACAAATCATTGAAGTAGAGTCGATTCCTACAAAAAAAAAAAAAAACTCATCGTATGCAAATTTTAATTTTTATTAATAATTAATTTATAATGTTATTTAGTTAGAAGTTAATTAGTTATGTTGATCGATTACATGTGTGATCATTTGCGCTATCCAAGGCCAAGTGATCTAACTTGCTTTTCACTTCGTAGTCGTTAACCACGCATTGTTTGGGTTTACTTTCTGGATAGAAAAATTCTTAGATGACCTTATTTTTAATATGTGAAAACCTCTCTTCTGCATATCTTTTTCTCTTATTTACCATTCCAATGCTATTCTAACATCATTTTCAGTTTGAAAAATCTATGGTCATTGAGACATTGGCTAGAAATGTGTCACTTGGTTTCATGAAGTAAAGAATATGTCTTGAATCAACTTTTTCTAATAAATTTGCTATTCATCCATTTGCCTCCCAAACACAATGAAATAAATAAAATAAAAAATGAAATAAATAAATAACAAATAAAGTAACAAACTTTTACACACTTTTATTTGTTATTGTATATTTTGAAAGCAACAATCCATAAATTTCTATAACTTATTATTATTTTACCTTCTTAAGTGAACAAGAAAGTGATCTGGAACGTAAATACACGATGTTAAATCAAGAGTTACGTGCAGCTCAATCTGTTGAAGATTGGCGCAAAACCGAAGTGCAACGCGAAAAGGAACGTTTGCTGTTGGAGGAACTTGTGGCAATTGTCGATAAACGTGATCAATTGGTTCAACGTTTGCATAATCAGGAAATAGCGTAAGTAATTCTATTGAAATTTCAATAGATTAAGTGATGATTGTCATGATCTTTGCATTTATTTATAGAATCGAAGATGATCATGAAATTGCCCGTGAATTGGAACAAGTTGACATAAGTGGTGGCAAAGAAAAATGTGTTATACAATAAATGGAGAAATTGATGATGATTGAGATGAAGATGAAGATGATGGTGATAGTATCAAACTTATAAGCGGCAAACCAAAATCATTTTTAATAATAACTAAATCTGACTGCAAAAAACCGAAAATGTTTTCAAAAAACTTATAAAAAATTATATTACACTACATTTAATATTTGAAGAAATTTGTATTTTAAAACAAAAACACTTTGTTGTAGTTAGAAATTGAATTCAAATGATCAAAAATCTTCTATTCTTTTGTGTAATGTGACTAAATTGATTGAATCTATTTTTCTTATAATATTTGACTGCGTATAATGAAATGCAATAAAAAAAAAATAATAATAATAATTGATGTCTAAGCTTTATATGTGTGAAATATAATTATGACTATATACAAAATTATGATGATGATGAAGATGAGAATGGTATATTTTGTTCAAATACTTTAAAAAGAAAATGATAATATTTAAATGAATTAAATTATATTGAATTTTGATAAATTAAAACAAAGAAAACAAAAAAAAAAAAAATCATATTTTCATAAAAAACAAAAAGGGGAAAAATTTAAATAATTGTAATTAAAAAAAACTAAAACTATATAAACAAACACACAATCGAATTTGTAATTTCGAAAATTTAAAACGTCCGTTAGTCAACTAAGGATATCAAATACAAAAATAAAATAACAAACAATATGTGAAACAAAGAAAAATATAAAGAAAATTTTATAAAGACAACAAATTTAATTCCTCTTCAGTGCCATTATATTTAATTTAAATTTTATTAAGTCCCCAGTTTCGTTTTGTCAACCTTTTATATACTCAGTTTTATTTTGGCTTATTATTTTGAATTATGTTTCAAATGAAGAAATTATACTATGAAAAAAAAAAAACAAAAAGGTCTAGCAACCTCTTAACCTCCCCTTAAACTACTTGTGTGATCCAATTGTATGTATTATTTATTAAATTTAGTTGTAATTAGAAACAAAAAGATTATACAAAAATGTATCCCACAACAAAAAATTGTGAAATGAAAAACAAAACAAAAGAAAAAAACGCTTTCATATTTGTAAAATATTTGCTATATAAAATATAATTAATTATAATTATGAAATTATTTTCAAAAACATTTGTATATTTTTTCTATACAAATTTAGTTAGTTTAGCTTTATAATTTTATTTAGTTTTTATTTTATTTCTTAGAAATGCTAAATGGTGTTTTCTTTTTATTTGCTTAAGTTTTTATTATTTACAAAAACAAATTGCTAAACATTACAAAAAAAAAAAAAAAACGAAATGACATAAATAAAGAATGATGTCTATATGAATATGAATTTGCTTGCAAAGAATCACATAATAATAAAATAATTACAAATATAATAAATAATCTATGATGTGAATTTAATTTATAAATTATAATAAATTAATGTAAACGAACAAAATTTAATAAGCGAATCAATTGTATATGAATAAATTGAAAAATAAAAATATTTAAATATTTATCTTATAGATTCTTCATGAACATAACATGCGTTCATATGTACTATGTTGATCCCTTTAATTCCAAAATTAGCCCAAAACTTAAGTATGTTAATACTTTCTTTTGTTAAATAAGTCAAAAATTCTTTTGGTCTAATGTTGGCATAATCAAATCGACAAAAAAGTCATAAATTGATTGGGATTATTTAAAGATTTACATCTCATTTTGCCATATGTGTTAAGCCACTTATTATAAGTCATTCGTTCCCCATCATAAAAAGATAAGTATATTCTTTATATTTGCTAGTTTTGCATATCTGCAAAGAACAATATAAGAAACTTTCGCATTAAAACTGTTCTAATTTTAAATTGTTACAACTTTTAACAATTGTACAATATTTTTACGGTTTGTGTGATGATATACGTGTTTTTTTCCTCATTTCTCTTGAATATTAGTCTTTAAACACATGCATTCGCCTACGTCTTTTTATCTATTTCCCGGATCCGGATATCCGGATTCAACTGACTTCAAATGATAGTCGGACTCCTTAGCTATTTATTGGCATTTGTTTCATTCAAATCGGTCCATCAGTTATTGAGATATGGCAATGTAAACATTTCTGAAAAGTCGCATCTGCCTGCTATGCATTTCTGTTCGCCTGGTAATCGAGTAGAAAATTCGTGCAGAAATTTTTGGTTTTTTGCTCATCAAATAACACACCCCCAAGGTATGCAATGTTTTTTAACAAATGTTATTTATTTGTTTGCTGGTCATTGACCAAAATGTGCCACTTTAATATCATTTTCAAGACAAACGGTTCTACTGATTGAAATAAAACCAATATCATAAAAAAATACAAAATTTCCTCTTTTCAATGGTACCCTCAAAACCGCAATCCAACTATTGGAAAGCCTCTAAATATATAAATTTGCATTTGTTCCGTTAAAACTATGTTCCGTAAACGGTTACGATTCCGGATGCTCCCATAACATAGTCACTCTCTTGAACTTTAATATGGCATAAATTTCACTCAAATTGACCTATTAGTTCTTGAGATATGGCAATGTAAAAATTTCTGAAAAGTCGCATCTGCCTGCTATGCATTTCTGTTCGCCTGGTAATCGAGTAGAAAATTCGTGCAGAAATTTTTGGTTTTTTGCTCAACTAACACATCCCAAAGGTATGCAATGTCTTTTTTAATAAATTTTATATATTTGTTTGCTGGTCATTGACCAAAATGCGCCACTTTAATATCATTTTCAAGACAAACGATTCTACTGATTAAAATGAAACCAATATCATAAAAAAATACAAAATTTCCTCTTTTCAATGGTACCCTCAAAACCCCAATACGACTACTGGCAAGCCACTAAATATACCAATTTACATTAGTTCCGGTAAAACCTATTTGCCGTATGCGGTTATGGTTCCGGATAATCCCATAAAATAGTCACTCTCTTGAACTTTTATATGGCTCAAATTTCATTTAATTCGGTCCATGAATCGTTGAGATATAGCAATGTAAACATTTCTGAAAAGTTGCATCTGCTTGCTATGCATTTCTGTTCGCCTGATAGCCGTGCAGAAAATTTGTGCTGTAGCTTCAATTTGGTTGTTTGTAAATTTGTTTTGATTTCATATTTTCAATTGTTTCATTCTCTCGTTGTTTCAGTCAATCGAAAAATGTTCAACTACCAATCGTTCCGACGACAAATGGTCATGCAAAATTAATGGAATGGAACAGAGTAAAATGTTACATTTTAGCTTTTATTTTGTCTAATTTTTTCCTATAAATTTCTCTCTTTAATCACACATAAATACATAAAACAAAATGAAATAATACGAGACTATTGTTTGATTTTAGATGTGTGTATATTTCTTTAACTTCTTAACCACCTAAAAATCTTAAAAATATACCAAATGATTTTGGAGTTATTATATACAATTGCCATATATTTATACTTATTATTGTTATGTATTTTTATTTACATTTAATTATTGTAGTAAAAAAAAATCTCTGAAATTTTACGGGGCTTAATACATTACAAACATTTTTAGAGGATCCCATAAAAATAGAGATTTCATGTAAAATTATATTCCTTCTAAAACTTCAATAAATTGTTATTATTGTAATATACTTATATATAATATAATATTTAAAAGCTACCATATAATCCAATTATTAATATTGGATTTTATATATTTCATAATTTATTGTATAAGGAAGGCGGCTTAAAGCTTAAGTGCACTTTAATTTCGATTATTCCTATTATTACTTTATATCTTTTTCTTATCGTTTCTACCATTAGATGGTAATGGTATATCAGATCAGATCTTATAGCATAATTAAAATGGTATTACTTCTTTTTCTATTATAGGTAAATTACAATTTTATTCACCTGATATTTTATTCAATTGGAAGCAAAATTTTGGAAATTATGTTATAGAGGGAAGCTTTGGTGTTCTTACCGAGAACTTTTATGATTTAGATTAACCAATTTGATTCGATAAATGGAAGTTTTTCGCTATATCTTCTATCTTTTTTCTTTGTAATAGGAAGATCGATTTTCTTATTATGTTATTATTTAATTTGTATGTGGAAGTTTATGATCAATTTTGTGGAAGTTGCTAGGAAGAGTTTAAAATGTAATAGATTTCTGGAGCTATCATTGGCATTCTTAAGTCTTTGCTGTTTCCGGCTCTGCTACATGAGTTGGTGCATTTCTGGTAGCTGCAGCAGCTGTGGCAGCGGCAGCAGCTTCGGCAGCTGCCTCAGCTTGACGTTGTTCTTCCTCTAGTTCCAGACGTTCAACCTTCTTGATCTTGCTTAGTTTCCCTACAGTAGCAGGCGGTAAAATAAACACTTAGTGTTTTATAGAAGACAGAGATAATTTTAAAGAACTTACTTGCACATCTAATCATGATTGTAGCCCACCAGATTGACCAACCCCATCCAACGAAACAAAAGAGTACACAAAAGAATTGTGAAACTCCCACAATGATGTTGATAATGAAGGAACCAATGCGTGCACGAGCGCTGTCATAGTGCGAGAAACGTGGAATGCCCACGCAAAGGCAAAACAGTCCCGAAAGTAGAGTTCCTACAAATTAATACATATATATATTATTATGCATTTAAGTATGGAAAGAAACTTACCAAGCCCAGGAAATATCACATTGCAGATAGCGCAGAACCAAGCCAGATAGAGTGGCAACACTGGTATGGCGCCCTTCATTTGTGACGAATACTCAACCAGGTCAACATGTAATTTACGGCGTGTATCCTATTTGAAATAAATGAATTAAGTTAAATTGCATATAAAAAGATCTAAAAAAGAATTCACCTCTGTGGTCGTTGGTGCTCTGATACTCTGACGACGAGCATCCGACGCACGACGTTGTTTCTTACGGCAGCATAGTAATTTACCCCAAAAGCGTTTGCAGCAACCCCTAAAAGACAATAAATCATTACATCCTCCCAGAATTTCTATAAACCGAAATCAATATTTACTCCTCTGGTATGGTAGCGTTTGGCTCTGTGCCTCCTTCGACAACTGAAGCATCTGTTGCTGTTATACCACTTTCGGGATCTTGCCAGGCAGGACTCATGGAACCCACTGCTGAGCCATGGGGTCTACCACGTTTACGCCGACATGGTATGCAAAAGCAACATTTCTTTACCTCAGTTTCATCGCCAGTGGTTGGATCAATTTTGTTTACCGAACGACAACAGAATATTTTGCTTAAACATAAGCCACATTTGCTTTGTTTTGGTGGTCCCGTTCTGGTTGTTGTCATTCCTGGAGATGCTTCTTCACGTATCGTCTCCATTTTTGTTTGTGATTTTGCGCTTAAAGTTTCCGTCTCTCCACTTTCCATTGTAGTTTCCTTCTTCTTTTGTCGGCCACAATTGCGACAACAGTTCAGTTTTTGCCAACAACTGGTCTTCTTCTCATCAATCACTTCGAAATTCGTTGCCGTGGTGGCGCTGCTAGCCGCCGAGAGCACTGGCTGCTCCTCATCTTTGGTTGTTTTATTGCGGCGCGTACAGCAGCGGGAACAACGTGAACGTCGGCAGGGCATACATAGCTTTGTGCAACATCGACAGCAGCCCGTTTCAGGTGTAGAATCACCAATATCAGTGTCTTTGGGTTCGAGGAACTCTTGACTACCGGTTCTGAAAAATTGGAGTTTATCCAGTAAATCAAGTAAAGTTAATATAAAATTGGTTTATCATGCAATAATTATAAGAGAGTTTTACAACTGATAGAAGAAATACTACTAGCGACTTCAATATCACCAGTTTTAATACAAAGAGTAGAAGACGGTGACGAAAACCAAATCACTTGGACCATAATACTTATTATAAGAGACTAACTTGAATAGTTGAAGAACCTAACAAGACATCCTTGTTCATATCTTTTAGGTCGTCAAGATCAGTAAAGTAGAAACTAAGTATTTTAAATCTCTTCCCCAAAAGCATTACACATAATGAGAAAAGGTGACTGGTTAACTTCTCTTCTTTTCCACTCCCAGTCCGTCGGCATTTCTGTCAAGTAAGGAGTGCCTAGTTATGACAGCCAGCACAGAAAAGTGACCATTCGTTTTTAATTTACCATAAGTCTAGCTGTTTTGTTTAAAGATATTCCACCCAATCATTTGTCGGCCTTCTTTTTAGCCTCTTCACTTATAAACTTTGGTCAACAGGATAATGCGCTTGCTAGCAAGCTCATCTGCTATATAGTAACCACAGTGCTCCGGCACCCAAACAAGATGAACATTGAAGAATGTTTAAATATCATTGCGTCATTCTTGTGCAATCATTCTATGATGGTTGATTTCTCTGAAATCAAAATCACACCTTTCTTAATTGCTACAACCTTCGTTTGCTAAATGCTATATAAGTCCATCATTCTGATGGGTTATCTGAGCATCTTTTACAAAACATAATCTGCTTCATCGGCACGGCACTCCTTGCGTCCATACCTGGATGGTATGAGCGCATTATAGTTACTTTACTTCTTAACATGCACGTATGAAATTGGTCGTAAATAATTCATTTTGAAAAATTTAAGTTAACCTACTCGATGTTCATGAATATGCATGTAAGACTTAATTTTAAGCATAAGAAACCAACTTAGTTATATTTTAAAAACAATTAACATAACCTTAAAAAGCCAAAGTCGTTGACAGTGTCAAGAAGTCAAGCCGAGACAGCAAAACTGAGCACACCTTAAGACTTTCAGATGGGCAAAAAAGTTGAAGAAATGCTAGTAGAATAAGTGAACTGACCTTGACAAAATGCCAATAAGCGTTTATGGAGTGTAAAGTGCAAAAAGGGAGTCGAATGGGAAATGGCTAATTTGAATTATTATGGCGCAATGATGCCAGCAAGTTCAAAATAAGTGGAAGTGCAAAGTACAATAAAAAGCGGAGGCTCAACACAAGGACCAAGGAAGTGTACATTGAGGAGTGCCGAGTGAACAATCAACACGAAAACTTTCATAACTTTATTTACAATACTACATATGTATATTGTAATAATGAGAGTGGTGCATTGACTAGAGCAGGCACATGTGAGTTTAAGAATCGAGTCAATACATAATGGGTTAAGTGAAAATAAATGGCAGAAAATATTAAATGATTTTCCATTCGACATTGACAATGTTATAAGAGGTCGCTCAATACAACTTCCGCTCGTCCTTAGCAGCCAACAGCCAGCAATTAAAGTGATGGCAATCGAACTTGCAGTAAAAAAGACTACAACCGAAGGACAAAACATTGCACAGCACACAATACAATGGCGGCAGTAGTGACAGGAAACAAGTCATAAAACTCCAGGCCATAAAAATTTTATAGAAAAAAATCAAATAAATTTACATTTGTACACACTATAATCATAAAATGGGCATTTTGCAACACAGGAAGTGCAACTAAAGACCTTTAAAAAGGATGCATACAAAATCAATCCATCACTCTATTCTTTTTATTGGTCATCTACAATTCAATACAATATTTGAGAACTGTAAGAAGTAAACTGTAGAAGTTGAAAACAAGTTTACAAGTTTATTAAGTCACTTGCTTCCCAGGTATGTTGTTTATTACCCGATTTCAAGATTATCCATATAACAATATATGTACTGTATAACTTTTAAACTCCATATCTTGTTGACTGATTTACATGACTGTATGACTATGGGCAGCATAAAGTCTAAAACCAGAGAAATTGAAGGGCAGGAAACATGAAAATGGGTCTCATAGATTTATTCCATTGGGAAGTTTTATAATCATTTCTCAAGTTGAGCTAAATTCCATAGAAATGTTCGTTATGCATATTTGCCCCTTATTAAGAACTGTGAACTGAAGGGTATTGCTACAATATTACAATATATTGCACCATACTTGATTTCTGCTTCTTTACAATAACCCCATAATAAATTTTATGCATTTTGTTTCGCTAAATTACATAAAAAAATAAATTTCTTATCCTTTGACAGTCAGATGTGCACATCCGTGTACGCGCATCGGAAGTTATGCATTACCGTGATTGTCCAGATAATCCAAGTCGTGGAAATCCATTACAACTTGCAACTTTATCTACTTCTTTGCTCAGGTCATTTAGTTTCGTACTTATTATATTTTATTGTGATTGCGTTCTAGTATAAAATGCAAAAGAGTTTCTTTCTTTCTTCAAATTGCATGCCCTTTGGTTTTGTCAAAATGGCGAACGGTCACCATGTACACACTGTGTCATGTTTACTAAGGTGTGTTCAGGCATATTGCGCCATTATTTTGCATGTGTTTGGTTTTTCTTGTTTAATCATAAATTTCAATTAGCAATGCTAATTTTTCTCTATTTTTTTTGTTTTAGAGATGGGAGGAGTGCAATGTTTTGTTGACCTAATTTTTAATCTTGCTAAGGTTAATCAAAACTACAATATAATTTTTTTTTTAATTCTATGTATAATAGAATATCATACGATAATTGAATAATCGGTATGAATAATTCTAATTGTACTATTATACAATAGAATTTGCTATAAATGAATAATAAATTTCAGTTTTGGACTTGACTTGACTTTTTGTAAGAGTTTAAAATTTGAATTGATTTAAAGTTTAGTATTTGAAGATTTGCGTAACCTTGAGTATAACCAGATAAAGAACAAGAAGTCATGAATAATATTGAACGAAGTAGCCCAGTAGCGTTGGGAAGACGAGAAATCATATCTATAGAAATATGCTTATGTTATTTTTTAAAGGATTTCAAATAAAAAATTGGTTTGTGAATTCCATTTGAAACTGTTAAGGCAACGAATTCAAGATCTTTTAAATGCAGATCTGTTTACACTTTTTAAAGTGAAATTTCTTCAGCGAAGGGGAGTAAATCTAAAAAAATATGAAAATGAAATGTGACGAAAATCAAAATTTGAAGATGTTATTATTGGAGCTACTTAGGCAATTACAATTGAAATGTCTCCGTGGCGTAGTGGTTAGAGAGTAGGTTTTGCAAACCGAGGGATTGTGGTTCGAGTCCTAGACTGGGAATATTTTTTATTTTTTTTTAAATCAAGTTGTTAAAAGATTTTTTTCTTTGATGCCGAATTTATAACTGGAGTGTGTCATACATTTTTAGAACTTTAATAAGTTCCTTTATAAATTTTTATAGGGTATCTTGAAACTTCTTTTTTTCTTCCAAAAAATACAATATAAAAATGAAATGTGACGAAAATCAAAATTTGACAATGTTGTTATTATATTGGAGTTATTTAGGCAATTACAATTGAAATGTCTACATGGCGTAGTGGTTAGAGAGTAGGACTTGCAAACCGAGGGCGTGAGGTTCGAGTCCTGCATTGGGTATAGTTTTTAAATCAAGTTTTTAAAAGATTTTTTTCTTTGATGCCGAATTTATAACTGGAGTTTGACACACATTTTTAGAACTTTAATAAGTTCATTTATAATTTTTTATAGGATTTCTTTGCATGCAACATTTCAAGTCTTTAGATCTAATAGAATTTGACTTATAACATGACGTTTGTTTAAATATGATGAGTCTTGAAATGATTTTTGAATAAACTTTAACATAAAATTATGTGCAAAAACATTGTGGCAAGTAACTCATAACCCCTTTCCACTCACTGATTTACAGATTATATTGCATTCCATTGAGATTTTTATGACTTTTAATTTTAAGTAAATAATTACACATCAAGTTTAAAGTCCTCTAAAAGGCCCTTAAGAAATAAAAACTATTATAAAACAAGATATCACCTAATTAATGCTTCTTACAAAGAGAAAATGAATAATTGCGTAGACCTAAGGATATTGTTAATGACACAACTTTGTGTGCCGCTGAGTACATTTAATAAAATTAAGTAACAAAACGCACAGCATGTGATTCATGTAAACAAAATATTCCACAATAGTCCACAAACTAGAAAATAGAATCATTTTTATGTACTTTTTATTTAGTAACTTACACAACAACATTTTTGTGTACAAAATTTTATTGGTAGAAACGCACAAATAGGAAACTCGGTACAACAAATGAAAAGGTAATGTTTTTATTAAAATAGTAAAAGTTGTAAACCGAACCGAATAAAGGATGAACTTCTGTCCGGGCCAACGACCAAACGCAATTTGTGGCTAAATTTATTTAACGCAAATGAGAAAAGCCTAAGCAACGTGAATAAACTAATGGAACAATGGAAAGGACAAGAAACAGCTGCAATTTTGCTGTACTAGGACGACGAGTATGTAATAGTTTTATTTGGTTTGGGGTTTTGGTTAAAAAAAGAAAAACTCGTGCCGCTATACATTTCTGCCTAATTTATTGACAAGGTCAACTCGTCATTTACCAAGTCATTCACTCAGTCAGTCAGTCAGTACTCACTCAGACAAACAAACTGACGAACTGTAGTATTTAAGTCAGTAAACCAAACAAATATTTTAGGCTTTCAATTTTAACCAAATAAGCCACTGTTTTGTGGTTGTAGGTAACATACTTAGTACTGAATGAAGAGTTTTTGTATTGTGTTAAAAGAATTTACCATCAAAGGCAAAGGATTCAAGAAGTTAAAAGAGGTAGTTAGTTTCAGGTAGTTAGTTGAAATCATTTGTTAATGAGAAAGTGAATTGTGATAATTTGTTTTGTAAACAGAAATGGAATTTTCAAAAAGGAATGTAAACTAAGTAATTGGATTTATTTTACGATTCATTAGAAATCAAATAATGGAATATCTAGTAATTGATTGGGAATTCAAAGAATGGAGTTCATATATGCCGACAGAAAGTCTTTGTTTGGGAAAGTCTTCCACTCAGCCCATTTTGCAGGAGCCATTTAATGGATGATTTCAGAAAATTAGTAAATCCTAGAAACAAACTAACTCCCACCTTCATAACAAATCCATCTCACGAGAACATTCACTTTATGTCCTCATTCATCAAGTTCTGCTATATCATTAATCTAACGTAACCTTCGTTTTACGACAGATGAGTCGAAAGGCCTCATAGTTTAAGTTTGTAATTAAACAAAGAAATAATGGGTGAACATATAATTTACTTAATTGTTTTTTAAAAAGTTTATCTGAAATGGAAATCTTCTCTAATTTCACAAAATTTCATTTTATAAAAACTAAAAAACCATTACAACATTGAAAATATTCACCTGAAGAAATACTTGTCGGGGTCAGTGAATTCTTGTGGCAAATCAATGCTGAAAATCACCGAATTCTTTCGTTTGGGCTTCTTCACCGTCATCTCGTAGTTGTTATTATTTTCCAGATTAAAGCACAAAAAAAATCCAATTATTTGACTAAGATCTAGTTAAACCCAGTTATGGAATTTCTATGACCAAAACACGAGCGTAATATAATTAAAATTTGTTTACACAAAGAACTGTTTGCGACATAGGTATACTGGTATACTGTGAAGTCGGAGAGTGAGTAATAATTATCTTTTGCACTTTTGAATGTCTTTTGAATTTAAACCGCGCAAAGAATGAACAAGGAAAATGAAAATACAATACAATAGTCAACTTGAAAACGCGGAAAATTCACTTTAGAACCATCTAAGACTTGTATGGTTTGGCATGTCGCGTGGTGCGCGATTGTCCGGTCGTAACTGATTTGTTATTGCGGTAAGAAACTTACAATGAGCCACGAAAACGTGCCAAGTAAATAGAAAACAGATTCGTGCAAAGACGAGAACAAGGCAATAAGACGTTTTGCGGGGTGCCTAGTGGGGTTTTATACTTTTCTACCCCAAGTCACATATTGTAGTAGTATGTACATCGTAAGGTTCAACTACTTTCCATTTTACCATTTTTTTTTTGTTGCGGTAAATTTTACTGCTGCTCAATACGTATGAAATACTTTGCTAAACAAACACCGAAGGACGATGACGACGACGACGAACGATGATGATGACTTGTATGACGAAAAGGCATAGAACGGATATCCTTTAAGGCGTTCGGTCGCAATACCATGTGTATACATACGTACCTAAGAACTCCTCGACGGTCTCATAGTACCCACTTTGAATCACATTGCATGACTCTGTGTACTACGAGTACTCGCATATACCTTGGTGAAGGTGAGTGAGCACTTCGTTGAAGTTCCTCATAGGTTTACTAGTAAAGGTAAAATTTATTGACGCACTTATGAGTGGCTAGCGGCAGTGTAAGCGAACGATTGTAATTGGGTTTGGGTAAGAAGTTTTAAAGTTTTGTTTTTTACCTCACCTTAAATGGATTTTATTATGGAAATCGTGTATAGTTTGCGTGGTATGCAAATTTTTTGTATGGCTAAGAAGAGAGAGAGAGAGAGAGAAGTTTTATTGAAGACTCAGTCTTACACATTGGGAAAATTGTTCGTTTAATGGATATTTCCATTGAAGATTTAGAAAATTGTTTTTATAAAATGAAACATAGACAATGCCTAGACAATGTTATTTCCTTTATCTGTTTGAAGAAGCTACCCTCTTTCCAGGTAAAGTTAAAGTTCTCTTAGACTGGCAGTTCTCAAACCTATGAAGAGTCATCCTCGACCACCATTTTATATATTTTTCGGTGTTCCTAAGATTTAATTTCTGGCTCAATAATCTTATAAATCAGGGATGGCGAACCCTCATTAAATAAACAGACAATTTATTCATTCTTTTTTTTTATAATTGTTGCAATAAATCTTTAAAGAATATGAATTTAAGGTCAGGATGGTATTTCTCTTCAGTTGGCTTGTTAAAAATTACAAATATTGGTGAATTTTGAAAAGTTTTTATGTTGCAAACTTTCCAAATTAAAAATTGAAACCTGGAGGACCGAGGGATCACTATTTAAGAACAGCTGCGTTATATGAACGAAAAGAAAGTATTATAATAATATTATTAAGTGCATTGGGTGTATACAACCTTCTTCCTTTCTTCCGTCCTAACACAAACCATTTTTTGCACAAATATTTGCCTGCACAACTTTTTTGCGCTCATGACTTTTGGTAATAAAAAAGATTATGGTTTATTGCAGAATAAATATTAAAATAATTGAACATATATATGGTAAAACAATACAAGAAGCCTCTAGAATACATAGCCTAACTCAAGGAGAGGCTTAAACTTATGAATGGACAATATTTTTTTTATTTTGTTTTTGTTTTTGTTTTCTCAAGCAAACACCTACGGAATTATTGAATGAATGTAAGAATTTGACCTTTTCTCCTATGTTACATTAAAAGACTAGAGACGCACAAAACCATCTCGATTAGGCCTTACACTAGTGAAAGAGTAATTATAAAACAAATGCCGAAACTTTGTGAGTTAACCTAGTTCCACGTGTCATATCTTTTTTTTTCTTTCTTTCTTTTTTAGACGATTTTTATGATACTATAACATACAATTAATTTTTCATGCCATAAACACGCATTTCATGCGTTACTAATTAAGCCTTTCGAGAGAACTAACAGTGCAAATTTTTTTGCATTATTTTTACGTTGATAAATTGAACATGCAATAATCTTCTATACCTTTATATATACATATGTACATGGATATAAATATATGTAGGTATATAGTAATAGTAAACTGATTTCATATTTTGATTATCAACAAATATGAATTTGATTTGTTAAAGAAGAAATGGGATTGCATGCTTTCTGGTTTTACGACTTTGGCGCCTTTCTCAATGTGTCACGCGAACCTTTCGCAGTTCATTTTAAACGTTGAACGGAATGGAATACTTACTACTTAACATAAGGTGGATAGGAAATGATATGGGACTTAGTTATATAGTACGTATATTATGTAGGTCACTTATGTTATGTTATATGTTGTACTTTATTAAAAATAATTATTAATGATTTTCAATTATAAGTACGAGAATGTTGATGGAATGTCAACGCGTGACTAAAGTTGACAGTTTTGCTAAAATAAAGAGTTAATAAGGAATCATGTAAGAGTTGTCAAAACATGTTATTACTCAGTGAAAACAACAATAAGGAATTTCAATTTAAATAAAGTGAAGACCTGGTGCGCTTAGACTGAACTTCTGAATATAGTCAAGAAATGAAATGTATCTGTTATAGTGCAAAAATCATAATGTTTGGGGTCGTGTCTTCTGTTGATGTCTAGATCTATTGTATGTAATTTGAAGGGTTTTGTGTTTCAACTTTTAGTTGTATAGCATCTAAATATATATCCTGCTGTATGTAAATGAATTTGTAAATAATATTATGACATTTTCCAAAATTGTTTTTTCTTTTTGAAGCACAATTATGTGTCTGTTTGGTACGCCATATAAAACCATAATTCTAATCTCGTACTTATTATGAGGTATTCATAAACTCTTTGGACTTATAATACATACTTAACTTAACACAATAAAATACCAGGAATTTGTTATTTAAATTGCCTGCGTTAAGTATTTTTTTAGGTTTCGGCACACGAAATTTCGTTCTTAATACAAATTTTGAGACAAACTCTTTGTTCAACATTTTTTTTTCCATTGTAAAATTCGTCGAGAACAGCTAATTAAACCAGATACTATAAACAAACTGGTTAACAGATCGCGCTCATTTTTGGCATACTAATTAAGGACAGTCCTACTAACATTCAGAAAAAAACTAAATACTTAATGCGGGCAATTTAAATGACAAATTCCGGTGACTTTATTGTCTTAAGGTATATGTAAATACTTTTGGGAAAGTTAAGTTTCAGTTTTTCATTACTCACTTGCCACTTCCTGCTGTTGAACCGCCTTGTCCGTCCGGGGAGCGTCGTTTCGCATCAACACCGTCAGCATTGGTATGTAATGCTCCAGCATCATTAATAGGAGCATCATTAGTTTTCGCCACACCTTCACCTCCTGCGCCGGTAGCGTTCACATCGAACTCGTAATTCTGCAAATTTGCACTTTCACAGTCAACTTCAGGCAAAACTGATATAGCACGTTCACTAACCCTTTCGGCTGTATCATTAGCACCAGCATTCAATACCGAGACAGAAGCTTCAATCGGTTGACTCGGAGGTACTGGTGATTTCTGTTGTACACCTTCAGTGGGCGCTTTAAGCGCTGTGCTGCCATCGGCTGTACCCGTCCGTGAAACAGATTCACCTGGCTTAGCTGCTATAACTGTTGCTACACTTGTTGCCGGCGATGTTGCACTATCAGATGTTAAACCCATATCGGATTCGAGGGTTTTCAAATCAGTTAGGTTCTCGTTGATGGTCTTGTGAATCTCATCTGTGGCCTCGGTAACAGTTTTCTGAATTGTTTCCAAAGTCTTCTGTGATTTCTCCAAGATAGCAGCAGCTGGTATGGCAACATCGCCGGCAACCTTCGTCATTGGACTATGTGGCGCATCGGGCACTATAACGATTGTAAATTTGATATCCAATTGTGGATAAAAATCATGATCACTTACCATCTGTCAAAACAGGCATTGCTGATTCTCGCACCTTCCGACTTTGCGCCGAATCCGTACGTCTTTTTGTACTCATTAGACTTAATCTGGAACTCATGCGCACAAGCGTTGACATATTCGACCCTTGACGTTTTGGACCTGCCTTTGGTGGTGTAGCTGCTGCTGTTGCTGTTACTTCATTAGTTACTGCAGGCAAAACTTCAGCAGCTTGTAGTACAGCAGCACTTACTTGTTCAGCTACTGGTAGTATGCCACCTATGGGCCCACTTTCTTTCTTTTCAGTTTCATTGACTTGCTGATTTTCTGCCACTTTAGCCGTGTCGGGCTTCTTAACATCCCCAATTGCACCTGCACTTTTCTTTATACTCAATTGGGATCCTCCACGTGCTAAAGTCTTTTTATCACCTGCTGCCGCTGCAGCACCTCCTATTTCAGCGCCTTTTCCAGTTTTTCCGCCACCACTGGCAGGTGTCTTTTTCCCCCCACTTTGTCGTGTAGGAATATCTCTTTTTAAATTACTTGATTGCTTCTTCGCCGCCGGAGTTTGCTTTCCCACCGATGACGGCGTCCGTTTAACACTTGAATCAGGCTTTCGAACGGATGATGGTGTCTTTTTGGCACTTGTGGGTTGCTTACCATCTGTGGGCTTTCCACCAGCTGATTTCGCTCCACCACCACGTCCTACGGGTAACATAGACTTAGTTGGTGTCTTGCTTACAGCTTTGGTCGATCTAGGTGGTGACTTCACTGGTGAACCTTTGCTACTTCTTGTAGGTATTCGTGATCGAGAATTACGACGTTCCATACCGAAATTAGTCCGTTTAGGTGGCGTTCGTCCACGACTTGTCGGATGCCTACCACTCCTGTCCACCGGGCTCATTGACTTTTTGCGCGCTAATGGACTCAACTGCTTTCTCTGAGGACTTAGTGATATTGATTTCCGTCGATTTGGCGTAGCTCCACGTCCTCCTCGTGCAGCAGCTGGCGACACACTTGTGGAACGCTGTGAAGAACGTACACTTAGTCTAGAATTCGCACGTGAAGTTGCTACATCTCTAGCCTGTTCCATGCGTGAGTTGGAACGTGTGCTGGCACGAGAGGGACCTCTAGATGGTGGTCCACGTGATAAAGGTCGGGTAGACGCACGCGAAGTAGAACGTGATTCGGCGGCTCGGGAATTGGCACGTGAAGTAGACATTTGCTGATGCGACGTTGGATCACTAGTGCTACGTACTGTCGCCCGCGATGGAGAACGACTTGATGTAGCACGTGATGTTCGACCAGAGAGTGGCAATTGTGCTGCAAAATCTTTTAGTGGTGAACTTGAACGTGAAGGCGGCTGTGAACTCATGCGTGAGTCGCTGCGCTGACGCACGGGTATTCGAGAAATCGAACTACGCCGTGAAGTAAGATCCGATTGAGTATCAGATCCTAATTGATCGTTTTGCAACAAAGTCTCTGGACTTTGTGGGGTACTACTATCTTTGTTGGGTGTACCAATAATTGGTGATAATGTGGTGGGCTTTGAAATTTTAGTGCGACCTGCTCGATTTACAGGGCTACGACTTGTGTCCGTGAAAATTGATTGGCGTCGCTTTGCGGTTGGACTTGGTGTCGGATACAATGACTTACGTCGTTGATTTGCTGGTCTTGCACTTGGCAGTGTTGTAGAGGGCCGTCGGAAGCTAAAATCAGATGTGGTTACTGTGCTAAGATTTGAACTGCGTCGATCTGAGGCAGTCTGAGTTGAACTGCGACGCTCTGGAGATGTAGAGCTGGAACGTCGCCGCGAGGACAAATTAAAGGAGTCAATTGATGATTTTCTTCGTTGTTGTTCTAATGTCAGGTCTTCCATGCTAGTCCAATTCGAAGGCTTGGGTATTCGTGAAAGTATCTCTTCGTGATTGATGACACGGAGCAGACCACGTTGCTTACGTGTCGGATTAGGATTTGGCTTCAGTGGACGTGGTAGAGCCCCTGGTGGAAAGACTGCTGTTTCTGGTCCAATAGTTTCACCCACACCACTCAGATCAAAACTTGAACGATGCAAACGCGGTATCGAAGTACGGTAGGGATCAGTAATCATGGGGAGGGTTTCACAGCTCTTTATCTTTTGGCCATATGGCAGCGTGACCTGCGGCAGTGTTGAGGCTTTCATTGTTGTCGATGGACGACGCATGGCCGTTGGTGTATATGTGTCCTGTGATGAGGTCAATGAGTCTCGCTGTTGCAAAATACCCTTTTGTGGCATAGCTTTACTGGGACTGTATCGGCCAGTCATATTAAATTGTACTGATGGACGTGGCGAGTCGTCATTGAAGTGGGTGCTTATTTGCGGCAGTTTCAGCTGTGCTGAGGTCAAGGATTTCCGGTGCAGTTGATGACGCGGTCTGGCCAGTGGTTTTGTATGCGTTGACGTTGATGAGGTGGTCGATTGTGGCGGATGCTTGGTTGGTGAGCGATGTGAACTTGGACTGTGCGCGCGTGATGATTGTGGTGAACGATCAGATATGATGGTGAAAGCAGTCTTTTTATGCAGTCGCGCTTGTTCCACTCTAGAAGAGGAAATCATTAAATGGTAATCATAATGAAAAATCAACTAAGATTACCTGTAATCGCCGCCTGTTGCTATTGAATCCTTTATTATTGCAGGAGACATTTCTCGTTTCATGCTTGAACGATCTTCATGATCTTCTTCATGCCCTGAGAGTGTTGTTGGTGCGGGTGTTGCTGCCGGTGTCCTTTCATAACTGTCGATAGAACTGCGATGTAGATATTGACTGGGCGAAAGTATGAGGTCGGGTTCCATAGCGCGCATGCTGGCAAAGCTAGGCGCTGGTGGACGCGCAGGTGCTAAAGAATCAATCGTCCCTTGGTTCAAAATTTGTGTAGTATCCATTAGACGTTCCTCACCACCGCTGCTCGAGCCGTTGGAGTCCGGAAGCATATTGGCTAGCGGTGATGGAGGTAACTCATCGCGTTTCATTGACATAATATTCTTTGAACTTGGGCGCAATTTGGGTATGCGACTAAACTCAGGAAACCTTTGCGTAGCCGGGCGAAACCACTCAGTACTGGAGTAGGACTCATTAGAGCACTGTCGTGTTATGTTGGCTTGTTGTTCATTTCCTTGAGTTGCACTAACGAGAGGGATACATTAGAATTTAAATTCAGAGTTTATAGTCAAAGGCTTACCCCATGTTACAAGGAATCGGCGCAACCTCGCTCTTCAAATCTTCGCTAGTTCTACGTATCGTTTCAGTCTCACTCGTATACTCACGCCTACCCTGAGCATCACAGATAGTATAGCTTTCTTCTAGTCTATTGACATCATCTCCAGCCTCACTGAATTCATACAGATCCGGTTTAGTGAGTATGTCCTCCGGTGCGAGTAACTCAAAATTCGGTGAATTTTGCTGTTCCGAACTGGAGCCACCACTCGAATTCGGTAAGATCTGTATATCAGGTGGCTGAAGCCGTGGCAATGGCGTGGGTAAAACATCAAAATTACGTGTACTTTGTGTTGTTATAGATGATGGACGCGCAAGACTATTGCTACTATAAGGCACATTGGGAAAAAGTCGGCGACCTCTGCCATTGTCAAGTGTCACGCTAAAAGTATCTTCTTCAGAGCTCATGATCTCAACAGACGTTCCGCGAAACGTTTCAAATGCACTACCAAAGTAATCTTCTGGGTCTGGTGGTGGCACTGGATCACCAAAGAGACTACTATACTGATTGTCCAGTTCGAGCGCACCGTCAGGCATCTGACCTGCTCCGACTTGCTGCTTATGGTGATGATCTGTTGAAGCGGAGGGTGACATTGTCTGATAGTTATAGTCCAATGGTATAATAGCAGGAGTGGTGCGTGATGATGTGTTAGACAGCGGATGTGGAACATTGTAATGGAGCTGCTGATATTGCTGTTGTTTGGATTTCGCTGGTGGTGGCTTTGGAGGCAGCGGTGGTGGTGGCGTTGGTGTTGTGAGTGTTGGTGATGATGAGAATGATGCTTTCTGCATATTTACACATTTGGGTTGCGTAGTCTATCGTTGAGTCGATGACGTCTTTACTTAAAATTAAATTTCCACTTCGGTTGTTCAAGCCTGTGAAGGAGTTATGGGTGTTTTTTTTTTAAATTAAGTATATACAAGTGTCTTTAATTCGTGACTTACCTTGGAGCACGCTCTTTTAGATTGTTGCTCACTAAATCCGGCTGTGCTTTTCGTCATTATCCTCTGCAGTATCATCATCATCACCAAGTCAACAGCTGTTGGTCTCGCACTCAGCCGGTACATGAATGTATCGATTACTTCAAGCAGAACTCAATTTAATGTAGCGGCATGTCTGGCTGGCACCCAAGAAACCAAAGACGACGCTTCATTTACATATGTTTTCTTTTACGAAAGTCGAAGTCTTTTGCTCGGGTCGGATTGTGATTTTCAGCCACCTCGATATTGTGTCCACACTCCCTCTCTCTTTTATGTTCCTTAAGTTAGACAATTTTCTTGGTTGTGTCTGTTGTTGTTGCTGCAGTTTTTTGCATTTGTATGCAATTTATATTCTTGCTGACGTTGCATGCTTTTAGGCGCTTATATGCTCTTATGGATCCTTGTTCGCCTTTTTCCTGCTTCCATCTCACTCTCACCCTCACTCTTCAACTTCCCTATCTCTTTCTCTTTTCCTTTGTTGTTATACTTTTGCTCTCTCACACATGCATCGTTGTCGTCCAGTTCAGTTCAATGGCTTTTGTTCACAATTTGAATTCAATTCAATTTTCAAATCGGCGCCATTCTGTTGCTTTTCTTTCATTTATTTACAATAAAATTTTATATGATTTTCTTTGTTTTTGTTTTTTTTTTTTTTTTGCTTATGTGTTGCTGTTTTTCTTGTTGTTGTGTTTCTGTCTCTTTCTTTGTTTTTTTTTTTTTTTGGAAGTGTTTCTTTGTAAGTTCGTTGGAATCTCACAGGAAGCAATTTTTCGTTAACGCAGTTGACTTAGATTTCATCTATAAAATCAGCACAAAACAAAAAAAACAAAAAAAATCAATTTCTATTAAGTTAGTTTTAGTTCAGTTGAAAAATTCTATAAAATAATGAATTTTTTTATCCTTTAATGAGCTAATCACACTACCCAAAAACTAAACTCATTGAATGTATTTGTTTATTAGAACTAAGATTATAATTACATATTATAACCTAGTATTTAATGTAAGCAATAGCGGCCGAAGCCTTCAGCTCAGGGGAAAGAATGAAATTAAAAAAGTGCAGGACAAGCCTTGCCTTGAACGGGAATCGAACCCACAACTCTTAGGATGTCAGCCCAGCGCACTAACACTAACCTCTGGGCCAACGAGCCAGTCAACATTGAATGTAAAATTGGTTGGTTTATATTAAATATATGTATCTTTGCCTGTAACATATTTAAGGAAGTTTATATACCAAAGCTGATTGGTTTGCATTGAAGACATCGGTTTAAGGTAATCAACAATTGAAGAGTTTTTCATTAAGTGATTTAGAATTTTGCTAGCCTTCTCGAAGAAACAGATTATTTTCTGGTTGAGACTAAGTACTATTTCCTAAGTCAATTCAATATTATGTTGTTATTTTAGTATTTAAATAACATGGAACCGGTAGAGAGAAATATTTAACACTATTGAAATAATCGATACAAATTACTTTTACACAAATTTTTAATCACAGTGTTAAAGGTATTCATTAGATATAAAATATACTCGTAAATATCAGGTCTCTGAAGGTTTTTTGCTTTAGGTTAATATTTCTTTCCATTTTTATTCTTCTTTGCAATGGGCTGTAAAACCACTATGTGAGTTCACCTAGAAATAATTGGTCTCAGAAGGGCATCCCTAACACCAACCCGAAGAAACCGTAGCATCCAGATCCTCAGTGGGACTTTTGCCACACTACCCAAATCCTCAAAGAAAGATGTCTCGAGAAAGCGGGTTCGTCTACCAAGAAGGTCAGGGTAGGCACACATTAGGTGTTGAATGCTTTCTGATTCCTCCTCAACCTGACAGCTGCAACAGAAGTCTTGATGTGGAACATGCAACCTTTCGGCCATTAGTCCAATTGTACAGTGCCCCGTTTAAATTCTAATCTTTCTCCGAATCATTTTCTTGTTAAAGTGTAGGAGGTCGGAGTTCCGTTTTGGCTAGTTGCGAGGCCAGAGTGTCCTAGCGACAGTACTGCTAGGCTCAATCGCCTTCTTCGTCTCTGTAGCTCCCTGATTCCCACTTCAAGTTCTGAAAGAATATCTTGTAAGGCACCCAAATAAGCGCGATTTTCAATTTTCATTAAAATCCGCCACCGTGTTGCGGATAGATTTACTCTTAATGTTATGGACCGAAGGAGCCGGACTGTCTCCTCCAAGGTGCCTATCACTTCAAGGGTTTTTGTTTAATGAAAGGAAGAATACCACCAAACATTAAAAAATTTAATGAAAAGACTATTCCATAACTAAATAACACATTTTACTTAAATTTTGTATAACAAACTTTAAACGAACCTTTTTTTTTTTGCCAATTTTACATCTACAAGTTCTCTCTTTCTTTACAAATAAATAGTAAATATTGAGAATTTTCGCACATAATCGATATTATTTCACTAGCACTTTCACTTTGCTTATAGGATTCTCCTCTCTACTAATTTAAATATCACTAAAAATTTCACTATTTGGAAAATTACAATTATTATTTAAGGGAAAATGAATGAAATATAAAATCAATTAAAATTTAGATAAACAATTTGCAATATTTAATTTAGTTCTTCGTGTAGGCGTAAAACGATATGACACCAAGCTAAAGTTTAGAGAAAGTGAAAAGCGAATTACGCTCACTTTACACTTTTACACTTTCTACTCTATCTCTCTAAATGCTTTGTAACTCCTTTCATTTGTAGCCAGGATGAGGCGACATTGCAATGTCAGTGAATTGTTGGCAAACAAAGCACGCGACGCGCTTCAAGCGTTTTATAGATTTCTTGCATTTGAAGCGTGTCAGCGTGTCTATTATGTATATGTATGAGCGCGTTCTTGGTCCTCCCGATAGCACCGACAATAGAGACACGGACCTGAAGACAATCGAAGTGCAACTAAAGCATATTCATTTCATTGCCAATGTTCAAAGCCAAAAGCGGTGAACATACAATTATTATTTGTTGTTATAATTATTGCTACACTATTTTTGTTATTTCATTTTATTTTATATTTTTCTAAAAGAAAAATGTATCTTGCCTCTTGCCTGCAACCACAAAATCAATTCAACCACCTATAAATTCCTTTGCCTCTGGTTATACGAGTATGTAGCGATAAAGTCATCCGCTTCTTCTAAGTTATCTTGACTTTGCTTAACTTAACAGTCGAGTGCATTCACTTAAATCGGTTCATGTTCGCTTAAGAGAGCAGAACTCAGCACGAGATTTATTGTTGCATTTGTTTTGATTTAATTTTCGTTGTTATGTTTTATGTATCTTTTGCTTATGATTAGATACTCGCATAATTACAATAAAATGTATAAAAATATTGAATTAAATGTTGCATGTTAAAAATTGTTTTCTAAACGGTTATTTTCTTAGGAAGAGTGAATGTATGCATGTTCAAATGTGGTCGAACATAGAGGTTTATATCATTTGTAACCAACAAAGCAGAGCATTAACTTTGATTCATCGAAGTTTATATATCTTTTATAGCCCAAGCATTGTACAATACATATATTTTAAGGCAATTGTCATTACAAATTGATTTGTGTGTTCACTTTTACACTAGAAAGGTTTAACAATTAGATTATTGAAATCTTAGATTTTAATATTTACATTGGAAAATATTTCATATTTTAAGAAATTTTGTAAACGAATTGTCATCGATATAAAGTTCGTAATATATTACTACTATGTACTATATAATGAATAATATTTGTGGCTTTAATGGGTCTGGCTGATAATAATAAAGATGTTGCGGTTATACTTCTGTATCAATATCAGATGGCAACTGCAAATATTGAGTAAAAAAAATCCTGTTGACTTCCCCAAGTAACCAGACCGAATCGATAAATGAAACGCAATACATTTGGCAAAGCTGATGAAGATTGTAAAGACATTCTAGGAAGATAATTCAATTCTAACACAAACATTTAATACATTTGAATCAGTTTCTTTTGAAGAAATGTGGTCTAACTAAGCCATAATTCCATATTTTGTTGTATAATTCAAGGATAGATATCTATGAAAACCATGGAGTTTTAGACCAAAAACTTTTCGAATAACCCAATTTCGCAACTAATCAGTTTTTGTATCTCATTGTTCTTTTTAGGGTTCCGGACCCAATGGGTACCAAAAGGAACTCATTGCAGAGACTTCGTTGTCCGTCCTCAGGTCACATCTCATAAACAGCAATAGCTAGAGGGTTGAAATTTTCACAGAATATGTAGTTCTATCCGGGCATCAGCAACAAATACTAAAACTAAAAAATTTTCAAAAACTTAATGGGGTCCCTATACAAGAAACATTTTGGTTTGTATGGAAGCTATACGATCAAGTAATCCCACGATCTTAAAATTTAGACGGTTGGTGGCTTTACATCAGAAACTTATTCTGTCGAAATTTTAGTTTGATCGGATTACTGGGGAGGGTATCTCTTATACAAACCCACCATTAAAATTCAGGTTCTTATCAGAAAAACTTTTTTGTTTTTTGGACTGTTGAACTGAAATTTAGAAAGTACCTCCCATACAAACCCCAATCTGGTACGAAACCCTTTTCCTTCTCGCCAATGTCTAAATGTCTAAAGAACCATGCTACATGCAATCTCTACAGAGAGGTTTCGGCTTTGTTTTTATTATTAAGATCAAGACTAGGAATCTAATGGATTCAAGACACAATATGTATGAGCGATTGATTATAACACGAATTTCAAAATATGTTATTGTATATTATCAAGTCATTAAGTTGGAATCGAAGAGACTTTTTAATTGAAGCATTTCCATTGAAAATCTCTTTTCTTATGTATAAAGTTTAGTTTGATGACTTTGACTCCCCCAAGGTGCCAATCATTTCAAGGGTTTTTGTTTAATGAAAGGAAGAATAGCATCAAACATTAAAAAATTTAATTAGAAGACTATTCCATAACTAAATGACACATTTTACTTAAATTTTGTATAACAAACTTTAAACGAAACTTTTTTTTTGCCAATTTTACATTTGATTGCTATATTTGGGTTATAGAAAAACTATTACATATCTGAAATGATTTTGTAACATCCTCCATGTTAATTTAGATTACTCGAACAGTGGAATTTACGTTGGTATTTTCAGATCTCATGTAAATGCATCTAAAAATATACATTTTAATGAACAATTTGTTTTAACGACAGATTTTTCAGAGGGCCAAAAAAATAAAGAAAACAAAATTCCAATTTTAAAAACAATTTCCTAACCTCACTTTTGAGTATTTCCGTCATTGTCTAACCCCTTCGTCTTTTACATAAAGTATTTGAATTTATTGGACAAAGTCCAGTTTATGAGGCGACTTTTGACAATTTATTTTATTGCTTGGCCTGTTGTCATTCCATTGACATTCTTTTAAGGACAATTCCTATGTAGATGGTTTATTTTTGTATTGTATTTGAAATTTGATTATCTTTTTTGTTAGAATATACAAAATATTTCATAAGAATTATTTACATATTCTTGACATATTTTCGTAAATATAAACGGTGTGAAATGTGACCCAATTTAGTTTATCTGAAAATCATCATAAATGACATAATTACGTGCCATTTAATGACACTAAAAGCTCAATTAGAAAATTGATTTTTACGCTTTGACTTTGATATTTATGTATTTTATTTACATTGAAAATGTTGATGACTGACAACAAGGACAACACTGATGGTGATGGCGACTATTAAAAGTAGAAAATCGATGTAGAAAATTGTGTTAAGCCTAAATTTAGTTTCTCTGCACTCAAACTTCAATCAAAGGAAAGAAACAATGACAAAAAACCACGAAACAATGACCAACTAAACATTAAAGAAAACTTTATTGCCCGGCTTCTTGCGGCTTCTACAGCATTTGCCTTTCTTTATAGCCCTATGAATACCTAAAATCAGTGCTTTCCTGCGTCCATTATTTCCTGTTCGTCATTGTGACTGTAATAAAATAATGGGCGTCTTTAACTTTTGTTTTGATTTGCGCAAAAAGTAGGTTAAATCGTAACCAAATTGTGGCAAAATGCACTGGGAAAGAAACATAAAAAAAAAAAAATCAATGAACTAAAAATCCAAAGTATATAAAAATAAAAGAAGAAATTCCCCAACCAGAAAAGAAAAAGCAAAAGAACACGAAGTGAACGAGTAAAATAACAAGAATCAGCACGCGTTCCAACAATCCGGAAGTTGTGCTCCTTTGATAAGCTTATGACCGGCGCCATGATTACATTTCGAGCTCAGATGGCATCTCTTTATGGGAATGGATTTGCCTTATAACTTGCAGTACTTAGTACTTAGTAGTAGTAGAAACATATGAAACTCATATGAGTTAGTCAATTATATTTACTTAATTTTCAAACAATTTAAATTTCTTGTAAAGTGAAAGCAAATTTAAGTTATTTTATATATTTCTTTTTTATCTATTTTTTTTTTTAATTTGATGAATTTTTTTTTGTTTTTTTTTGACTTAAAAAAAATAATAAGAAAATTGCAATAATTTTTCTTTTGGTTGAAAACTATAACAAATATAGCGTTTTATTAATTGTTTCATGCCAATTCGTTGTATATAATAATTTTAAAGAAAGAGTGGTGAGTTAATTGTTGCTAATTACAATGAGAAATGATTTCTTTATTCGTTTTGTTTTTTTTTTTTTTGAATTTTACTATTGGAATTTTGTAACTTTCCTTTAGTGTGTTATTATTTTTATGATTTGTAAAGGTTCACATAAATGTTTTAACGGTCATTCTCAAGGCTTAAAATACTCGTCTGAGTGTAAAATACATGTCTTAAACTTAGTTTAGTATACGTACGAGTTCTGGCTAGAGAATAATCAAACTAATAATAATTAATTTGAAATTTATACATATTTCTTAGTTATAATCCACTTCAATTGATCCGACCTTTCTCTCCATTATTTTTAATTCTAACTTTTCAGATAGTAAAGATATTAAAGGATCATGGAATTGTGAGAGAGATATTCCATTAGAATTCGGTTACGAGAATTTTCCTTCAACCAATGGGAAATATCAATAAATTGACAGGGAATAAATATACAATGATTTATATACAAAAAAAAAAAAAAAAAACAAAAAAAATTATATGCCGAAGATCTCTGCTGATAAGAATTATGACAAATGAATGGTTTAAAAAGGTTTGATAAATACACAAATGATTTTCAAACACATCAAGTGATCTTCTACTGGATATCGTGGCTAAGGATCATGAATTGTTTGTAACCATTAATCTATAACAAATTTTACAGAGATCTTGCAAAACATGTCATTGCATACCAGAGGTGTTTTCATTTTTAATCTCATGAGGCTCAAAACTTTCCACATGGTAAACTGGAAGTTAAAATCAAGACACAGCAAAATCGAATGTTAACACTTTTAGTTATTTCATTTGTAAAATTTACTTTATTAAATATGGAGAAATATTTACATTTAATTATTATTGCCTATATAACACATTTTTTTTTTTGTATTATGAGCAACACACAAGCAATTAAATTAAATTATGTAATCACTTTTCAAAATTTTAAATTAACAAAACAAATGTTAAAATTTTCTATTCAATACAATTTATGAATGGCATTTGCCTCAATGGATTTATTTTATATAAATTAAATATTTATTTATTTATTTATTTTATTTTTTTGTTTTTTGCATAAAAATCGAATGAATTATTAACACAAGAAAATCGCGCGCGAAAAACTTAGAGGAAAGAAAATCTGCGAAGAAATGAACAAAATAACAACACGTTAAAACTCCAACTGACGGCCAACACAAAGTGTTCACAAAACTAAACCTCAAGAATGTTTTCTTCATTTTAGTTTAGTTAAAATTATTCTCTTTTTCTTACACACACACACACACACACACAGATACTCACACACACACACACACACACACACATTTATAATAATTTTAAGCATTGTTATTGACACTTGAGTATGTAAGTTGGAGCGTCGTGCGAGAGTCAAGTAAGACACTTGAAGTGTTGTTTCAATATATTCTTTGCACACAAATTCCACACAATAACAAAAATAATAATGATGATGGTGATGATGATGAAGATGATGATGATGACTATGACTGTGCCGAATTCGCCGCAAACAATTTTCTTTATTTCATTTCGCTGCGCGCGCTTTGAACATGCAAACGCATTTACTTTCTTTTGCTATTTTGCTATTTTGCCTTCGACTTCATCTTCTTTTATTGTTCGTGTTCGAGTTTTTTGTTTTGTTGTTGTTGCACATTTGTAGGTTAAATATTATTTGCGGCACTTTCCTCTTTAATTTCCCCTATTCCTCTCTATCATTACCATTGCTTTAATTTGGTTTAGATTGTTGTTGCTGTTGCTGTTGTTGTTGGTATTATTATTGCTAAAATCACCTGTTGTTGGCTACTTGGATTTTCCTTTTCCATTTTACTTTGAAAATGTTTTTGTGTTTGCACGCGATTGCTTTGTTTACGTTTTATGGTAGTTTTTCTGATTTTATTATGGGTTTTTTTTTATTCTTGTTGTCTTTTCTTTATATTCGCTTTCGTTATTCACTTGATTTCATTTAAATTTGTTGCCTTTCGTTTATTTGATTATTTGTGTTGGATAAACGATTTTTGAGTGGCAAACAAAGAATAAAAAAAGGACTATAAAAAAATTGGCATACTTATAGGCGCTGTGGGTGTTTTGAACATTGGAGGTAGGTAGTATGTATTCAGATTTATGTAGCTTTAAATGCTTTTCATCAGTTTATATAAAGTTTAATGTCTTTAAGTCATTTAAATTTATTAGCATTTTTTGTTTTTGTGTCATCTCTCATTTCTTTATAATCTAATCGCTTTGGCCAACATATTCTATTAAGAATTATACAATAATATAACTTATTTCTTGAAGTCTTCTCATAGAAAAAAATTCAAAAGATAAATAAAATAGAAAGAAATACAAATTCTAGATGTCGCAATGTGTTTTTTAATGTCGCCACTATGGTAACAAGGGAGTGGAAAGGGTTAAGTATGGCAATTTTCATCATTTTGTTTAAGAAGTTCCCTGCCTGTGTGGTTTAGCGCATCGGCGGTCAGTTGAAGCTTTTAAATTCCAAATTGAACATGAAAAAATCTATAGAAAAGTTTCTTTAACTGTTTTGGTCACGGAGCTCTTTTGAAATAAATTTTAAACAAAATTAGAATCTCTACAGAAAGATTTACTAATCAATCAAACTAATAAACATTTGGGAGTAAGAGTTGCTAAACTTATTACTGATGTAAGGAACTTGTAGATAAACAAAAAATCTAATATTAAATTTATTTTTTAAAATCCAGTGTCCAGATATTTTGCCACTGTACTCTTCCTAAACGGATGGACCGATTTCGTTGCACTATTTTGAGTGTATTTGTATGGATGCGTGGATGATTTAGATTCAAAATTGGAAACGAAAGTAAAGGCTGTTGCCGAAATACAGGCAGTTTTTTATCCATTTTTTCAAAACATTTTTTTTTATCAAATTCAAAAAACATATTTTCAATTAATAAATCAAACAAGTTAGTAAATTTTAGTTCTAAGATTCTAAAAACTAATAAACGAACAAAGAAAGTGAGGGCCTAGTAGGGCACGCCGTTATAATTGTAAAATTAAAAACTTGCTTATCCAAATGAACATAAAAAATAATTATTATTATTAAAATCATAAAATGCAAACGGTGCGTATGATAAATATTACACAAACATACAAACGTGAAGTTCTATACTCGTATAAAGTCCACTAATACAAAAAAAAAAATATAGTAAAAAATTGGAAAAACGTCAGGAAAAAAGTGAACTGAGAAACTCATGCAAAAGGACATACACTTGTGCAACTATGAAACTTGACTTGACTGGGGTGATTGCATTTCCTTGGCTTTGGAAAATAGGGTCAACAGCAACAATAACAACAAAATCTGCATATGTGCTTTCATGGCACAAACAAAAGTCAACAACACTTTAGTGACCAACAAAACAAAACAAAAGAACGAACGAGCAAACGAACAAACGAACGAAGGAAGGTAAACGAATAAAACACAAGTAGAATGCGCTTAACAACGCAACAACAATAATGGCAACAACAAATGCAACAACAATTGCAACAACTCGAAGGATGGCTACCAAAACACCCATTAAAACTAAAATACTACGACAAGTTGAAGGAAAAACAACATGAATAAGTAGCAGCGTCAGCGCGAAACCAAACCAAACCAAATCAAACCATTTTGCCATCAGCCAAGTTTATTGAAAATCCTTGGCTAATGTCGCGGTGGCGACAAGCTAAATTTCATGAGGCGACGACCACACAATACAATCAAAGAATGGAACTATGAAAATTGTTATTTTATATCGAAACGATGTGTTGGTCTAAGACAGTGAATTTTCTTTAGATTTGACATAATCACAAGAATATTGAGATTTTTGAGGTTTTATAATTGATAACTAAATTTCTTTTGAATTTCATTATAAAACATTTTTTAGAATCTCTCCACTGTCCCTTACTTAGGGATAATGTGCTCACTCCTCAAGTTCTCCAGGGAACCTTAAAAGTCTATTAATTCTGGTCAAGTTAAACAGGAAGTTAGTTCATGATGGAAACACGAAACGAGTGCATTCCCTTCCCTTAATAAAGAACATGTAATGACATTATATTGTACAAGTTGCTTTCATTATGCATTGTAAACTAGTGTAAGTCGAAGGATCGTAGAAAGGTGTGCGACACTTTATTATATACAATTTTATTATGCATTCATATGAATTTTAGATGATTCACTCACTCCCGAGTTTAATTAGAAATTTGTTTGCACTTTTCTCTTCAAATGGATTCTTTAATAATCCTATTTTTTGAAAATCTCAAAACAAAATTTCCTTTAACTTTTTCTTATTGAAGAACTTTGCTTTTCAAAGGATAAATCTTTAGTTTTCTACACAATCGAATTTTCCCACGAGTTTTCTTTTCTTTTAAATTTCAAATTTTTTTTTTTTTTGTTTTTTTGGTTTTTTATTTTCTTTTCTTTTCTAATTTAATTTTATTTTATTTTCGCATTTGCATCGATCCGTTGCATTTGCCGTTCGTTGGAAAACTGGTCAATTGAAGTTCTAGACTTGAAGTTAGCTTAAAAACTCTAACTCGACTAAGACTTCGTAAGTTTTGGGCAAAATGTAGGCGATGTTTTTGTTGTTATTGTTGGCTGTAGTGTAGTAGTAGTGTTTGGTAGTAAGGCATCCGAATAGTCTTCGTCTTTATTGTGGTCGTCGCCATCGTCATCGTGTGGTGAAGAACTCTAACTAACATCGTCATTGTGGACGATACCTTAACGTGGGTCAGTAAACCTACTTCCGGTTGACATAAATTCGCCTTGGACATGAAAACTTGCCACTGGTAACTGTTTCTTCCTTTAGAAAGATTTAAAAGAAGTCTGAGGATTTTTGTTTAATATGGCATAATATGTTGTTGTTGCTACTATATTGTTGTAATGGGCAGTTGTTGTAATTGCCAGTTTTTGGGTTTTTGTAATTTTTAGTTATTGTTGTCGTTGTTGTTGTTGTTGTTGTTGTTGTTATTGTTCACCTGTAGTTCCTTTGTCGTCTTTACAAAGTTTGAAGTGCCTACCATACCCATTGATTGGAGATACATTCATAGTCGTTAACAGACCACATACATATATTTATGCGCCTATATAAAATATTGTAGATGTGTTTGTAATGATCTATGTAAGTGTGTTTGCATTTAAACTGAATGAAGTTATTTCTATATTTTGTTTTTTTTTTTTTGGACAAACACCCTACATATTGAAAGTCCAGGAAGATTAGATTTAAATTAAATTTTAATAGATATTCATTGCATTTATAAAAGAAGAGTTAAGAGGTTTACAAATATCTCTCAAACTAAGAATTGTTACAGCAAGGAACTAGAAACAATAACTTACTTATAGAAGATTGATTGATAAAGTTTAGTGAGTATAGCAAGTATCCATCGGGAAACTTTTCTTACATTAACAATATATATTTGTATATAATAACTTATGAAAATTTACATTAGAAATGCACTTTGCTGATCATAAACTCTATGATAATGAAGCTAGTCGATATGAAATATGTATCGCAAAACCGTTGGCCATTATCTCAATGACAAATTTCATGGCTTCCCGAGGGGAATCTAAAACAAAAAATGTGCAAGGTTTTATTACACACAATACTTAGTAATAGATAATAGATAAACTACAATTCCAGAATTTTTGAACAATTTCTAGATTTTGGGATGCTTTTAAGGAGGCAGTAGAAGGCTTAGAAAGGCATTCAGGCCATCAAAAAGGGCAATGGCACATAAATTCTATTTTCGAAACGCGTCCCAAGGCAATAATCAATTGGGTTTTTTTTTTTTTTGTTGCTGATGTTTCAAATTTAAAAATCTTGAGAGGCAAAATATGTCTAATATTTTACAGCACAAATTGGGCGGTGATTGAATTAAGTTTGGGAACCTATGTTCTAACATTGTATCCTCATCTATGTAGTGTATATCACATTCAACTAAACTATATCATTTGAACTTTATTTAATTGTTTTACATTTCCAATTGTAGTAAACATGTATAAGTGTCTCTCGTATGTAGTGGTATTCCAGGCACATTGTATTACTTTTTAGACACAAAGATATGTGAACACAATCCAATGTTTTTTGTAAGTTATAATTTGGTTTCAAATAGCGGAAATATGCAACAGAAATTAATAGCAATAATTGTTGCGTATATCATAAGAACGTAACACAAATTACATACATCACATCATATGCAGAAATATTTCCATATCTTCATATGAATAATCTTAGATATGCGTGTGGTAGTGGTGTAATGGTGACGATCCCTTTTGGTTTCAATCCAAATTGGCAGCGATTTGACCCTAATCTAGTAACAACTATAACCAACTAACTGAGCACACACCTTGGGTAGTAAGTAACGCTTTTAAAATAATTTCTATAATTTTACCAAATAGTTGCTGCTGGTGTGCTACACCTTTTATGGTAAATTGTGGCAATTGAAGCTGCTGCCATAAGCTTTTATTTAAATCAAATCACCTTAGTAATGCTAATTTATCAATAAACTCTAAGATTCTATGTCCATGCATACAATATGTTGAATTTGCCACGCGATTCTAATATGATTCGGTATCTTTGGTACTTATTTATTGAAAGTTGACTTTCCCCAGTGACCCATATTTAACATAAATTATTAACAATTGTGACTATTGCGTGCCAAGAGTATAAAAATATTTATGAAGTCAGATTTGTAGTTGGGAAAACCATATGAAATCATGTCATCATCATCATCATCATCAGCATGATAGAAAACAAAGCAATTGCAAAAAAGTGTGTTAACATTAAAGTATAAAGTAAATATTTATGAACGAGTTCAAAATAAATTTCTTTGAATTCTCGTATCTTAAGGGAGAGAAAGTTCTTCAATAAAGTTTCATTTCATGCTGAATCATTTTGTTTTTTTTTTCACATTTGTTAAATTATACAATACAATAATCATTAAAGATGTTAACACATCGACAAAAGAAATCCATTAAAAGAAAATTTGTACCGAAGGACGGACGATTCATTGACCGGACCACGTTATATTTATAATGAAAGGTTTTCTTGATTGACTAAAGTTAGACATTGATTCAAGATTTAATTTTTCTATTGTTACACACCCTTTAAAAAACAATCAGACTAAAAACTGCAAAACAGCATGGCCTATATTATCTAAAAACCATACCATTTTGGCATATGATGGAACATGGAAAATTATAGCAAATACAATATTTAAAATTAATGTTTGATCCAAAAAGTGTTGCCTACTGCAAGGCGTCTCTAAATAAAAGTTTTAGGCGCGTTCTTAAAACCATTACAATTGTTTTGCAATTAAGTTTAGCCTCGTTTTTCTGTGTTGTCCAATATTACTTTATTCGTTCAAAATCATTTCAACACTGACTAAGCTTAATTTGACCAAGTTCTTTTGTTTTTGCTCGACACTCGACACTCTACATTCCACAATTTCATATGCGAGTAAATATATCCTTGACCCCATTTGACTTTCTTACGCATAACTTTGCCTAAATTTTGGGGATTTAACTGTTTCATTGTGTGTTTTTAGTAGACGCGCTTATTCAAATTATATGCCTCCATGTGACTGACTTAAGTGTTTTGATGACTTATTCAAGGGTATTCACTCCGACAGAGTGTACAAGTACTCTTACCTCTCTATATATGTACGAGGACTATACTCGTATGTATTTATACAATAGACGTATTAATTATAATAACAATCGTTGACACAGTCAAAATTCCATAATGTGTTTTAGCACGTGGATAGTTTTTTGTGTTATTTATTCATTAAAGTAACAAAACAAAAACAAAAAAAAAAAATTAATTTATTTGAACACCTCATAAAAATGTCTTTGGATTATGTTGAAAATCCCCTTTGCGGGTGTTTAAGACACGCGTCGGGATTGGTAAATTTTTTTTTTTTTTTTACCTTGCCGCCTACTTTTAGTTTTAGAAATTTATAGTCGTTGACATGTTTTAATTTAACTTGTTTTAGTTCGTTTGTTGTTGTAGTTACTATTTATATTGTTGTTACAATATTTTGTTGGCATATAAAGCGTAGCAAAGCGATTTTCTACTTGGGACAACAATTTATCGCGTCTCTTTGTGTTTTATTTGATGTGATTTTCCAACACTGGGCTACTACTTTGTGTTGTACTTCATTTGGAAATAGTTTCTTTACTTTCTTGGGCCACTAATTTATGGTGTGTAAAAGTTTTCTATAGTTTTGCTTTCCTTTATCGCAGCTAATAAATTTAAATGGTTCACTTTGAAAATGAAGTTAGTTTCAGGATTTTTATAACTTTTAGTGAAAGGTTTTACATTATTTAGAAAAGATTTTTATAAGCAAAGAAAAGATTTCATATTTTCAAATTGTCTTTATTAGAGAAAAAAGAATAATACAATATTTTTCTATTAAAAATGCGTACATTTATAAATTTTGATCAATTCTCAAAAAATTTATAATAATTTTGATGAAATTATTTGCATAAAATTATTAAAATCATTTCTCAGCACATACACAATATTTATTTATTGTATATTTTATGCGAATAACGGTACCTAAACTTAAACACTCCGCGCCACTTGAATAAATTTGGGAAGAATGGGGACCAATCAGTATGGCACTCGATTTAATGATTTAACTATCCGCGGAGTATGAATTGATATGATCAAGTCAGTGGAACAGTAACCACATTTTGAACAGCTAAATGAAATAAAAAGGAAGTAAATCTGTAATTCACTTCAGGTAAGTGCGATACAGCTAAATGGAATTGATTGCATATGAAAATTATCCGCTTGAAACGAATAGGGTGCTTTCTTCATATCTTTATATAGATTTGGTTAAGTCCTAAACTGACTTTGCGTGAATGCGTTCAAAAAGCATTTTGAATTATTCGCCTTAAAAAGGAGTAGATCTTTTTTCGAACGCGTGTAAAGTGCATTCAATGTAGAATTTAGTTTCAATAAGGTGAATTTTTCATTAATTGGATGTTTTTTCTAAAAAGCTTTGTTGTAAAATGTGTAATTAACTTGAATGAATAATATATTTTAATATTCTATTATAATCTAACAAATTTTAGGATTCATTTTAGAAAAATATTATCAAAAATGGTATATACTGAACCGCCAAATCATAAAATGATATAAAACTATCTATATCTGGGCAACAGCACCACCTACCAGATCCAAATGTAGCAAGGAAACTGACTGGTAACTCCATGAATACAACAAAAGTCAAATCATCAAAATTGGTCCAGCCGTTCACGAGTTTTGCGGTGTCATACTATTTTTTGGGTTCAGTTATCTATTGTATATATAGATAAAGTCCATTCTTGTTCATATAATTTTGTTGTTTTTAGGGTTCCAGACCCAAAGGGTACCAAAAGGAACCCTATTGCGGAGACTTGGTTGTCCGTCCGTCCGTCCTCGGGTAGTATTTCATAAACCGCAATAGCTAGAGAGTTGAAATTTTCACAGAATGTGTAGTTCAATCCGGGAATCAGCAGCAAATACTTAAATTAAAATATTTTAAATAACTTAAAGGGGTCCCTATACAAGAAACATTTTGGTTTGTATGGTAGCTATACGATCCAGTAACCCCACGATCTTAAAATTTAGACGGTTGATGGCTTTACATCAGAAACTTATATTGTCGAAATTTCGGTTTGATCAGATTACTAGGGAGGGTACCTACCATACAAACCCCCATTAAAATTCAGGTCCTTATTAGAAAAAAATTTTTATTTTTTGTTTTATCGAAATGAGAATTTAGACACTATAAGTTCTTGACATAGACGCTACACATCTGTTGAAATCAGCCAAATCGGCCGACTAGGTTGGGTACCTCCCATACGTACCCCCATTAAAATTCTGGTTCTTATTAGAAAAACTTTTTTGTGTTCTGTTCTATCGAACTGAAATTTAAACACTAAGTTTCTGATATAGGCGCGGTAAACTTTTTGGAAACAGTCAAAACAAACCCCAATCTGGAACGCAACCCTCCGTGTACGAGTCTGACTCGCACTTGGCCCCTTTTTATATTTTAATATAATGATAATTTTTATCATTCTTTTTTTCAAGTTGTCACACTTTTCTAAAACTTTGTTCGTTTTAATCAGTAAAACTAAAACGGATATTTGATATAATATGTACATAGATAACTTTTTAAATCAAAAGCATAGCCTGTGAAGGCATTTTCAAGCTTTTAAAGGACTTTTAGAGAACGGCAAGCTTTAAGCTTTCCTCTGCTGTTAAGGAACAGAATAAAAAATAGAGAAAGCTGTAAATGATTTTGATAAGACCAAAAGTATTTAATGAAATATTAATTAATAATCCTATTTGTATGTAAATAGAAATAATGAAATATTCAATTTTGTGTTATTTTTTTTAATGTGTTTGAATTGTCACTCAATCGTCGATAGGCTTATTTATATTCAGTACAATTTTAGAACTCATTATGGCTACACGAAAACGGATTCGTCAAATCCTCATGAGAAGTACATATTTTTTAGCGGTTCTACTTGGTGCTACATCGCTACATTTTGATTATCAAAAGAGAAAATTTCGTCACTCTAAATGGATTCCTTTATATGGAATTTTCGTTAATATATTTCTAATCTGCTTAGTGCCAGTTGCTTTCAATTATACAACAGTTTTGAATTTTCATCTACTGAAAGCCCATAAACTAATGCAGTATACACAAATCATTGGATATAGCGTTAATGCAATTTGTTATATTATCACAATTACATTAAGATTTCGTGGTGATGTTGCAATGCGTAGGATTGTTGAGCAATTCATGGGTTTAGAAATGGAATACTTTGATCGAACTTTAGCTGACAAAGCCAATTTGGATATAAGTCAATGCTTCGATTGGTTCATAATTTTAAAATATTTAATTATCGCATTCCAGAATTTCGTTGGATTAGCTTTTATGTTAACCCTTATGTTAGACGTATCTGTACAATCAATTCTAACAATAATATATACAATGCTTGCATCAAATCTTCTACAAAACATTTTGGCGCAGTATCTAGTGTTTATTTGTCGAATTGGTGAAAGTGTATGTTTGTTGAATACAAAAATATCTGAAATTCATAATGTGATGAGCTCTCATAATAAAGGAAGCCGTGGATTACGTTCCCAGTACTTGCAACAATGGGCTATGGCTATAGAACTAAGAACATTATGCCGATTGCATTACAAGCTGACGCTGATATTGCGAGAACTCAATTATAACTTCAGATTTCAGATTATGACGATACTCTTTGCTCAATTCATAAGAAACATCGACCACGGCTACTTTCTCTTTATCCTTTTCACTGGTCGAATCACGTTTGAAGTTAACATCTGGTATACATTACTTACTGTATTCGCTTATCTTGTGTTCATTGTGGATATTTGTCTCATCAACTTTATTTGTGATTATGTTGAAAGGGCACAATTGGACATGCTAAATTTATTATGCAGTTTTAATGAATTTTATTTCATTAACCGTGATTTGGAGAGAAATGTATGAAATTTTATTGTGATATATATTTTATATATTAAATATATTTATTTATTGTCTTACAGTGTAATCTTTATACCCAGCAATTTACGCTTAACCATCCAAAACTATGTACGAGTGGAATGTTCCCTCTGAATAAAGTAACTGCGTTTATAATTTTAAGTGAAATATTGAGACAAACCATTATCCTTGTTCAGTTTGATTTGGAAAAACGTTTTGAATAAATACAAATTGCATATCCAATATATTTATATTTTTTAATTACATTAAAAATCTTGATAGTGATATTTCATGAGCACAATGGCATTCAATGTGGACGAAGCTAAAAATGAGAATGTAGCCAATTTGTGAAATTTAAAGAGACCAAGCATACTAAACTGCCTGTAAGGGATACACTAAATGTTGAAATCGAAAATGTTTAAGCTTTAACAAGTACATAGTAGAAAGATTGGAGATAATTATAATTCTTTAAATATTATGATTATGTATGTATAAACTTACTTCCTTATAAACATCCTTAGCCATATTTGGTAGTAGTAATGCCTCATTCAGCATGTTTTGAAGTTTTGTTTCCATAGCAAACGAAACAAATATAGCTCTTAAAAATAACAATATATCAGTACAATATATGATCGACGTTATTAAGATGAAAATTCCATTGGCAGTGGTCACAAATAATATTCCTGAACAATTTTTCCAGAATGTATTGTATATATAT